>CM046458.1:70039952-70317452 GCA_025506515.1 Flaveria trinervia
GTGGGTACATGTTAGAAACAGAAATATTTGGATGACGGTTTTTAATTGAATTGGAATTACCAAAATTACCCCTAATTCATTTAAGTCAGTTCTTTCTAATACTTTGATATTTACGAATTTGCCTTTTACATATAATCCATTGGATCATTAAATTTAAGGTTAAGATTGGTTCTTTTGATTTTTTATAAAATATTAGTTCTTATTTGAATGTCCCTTTATATATATAATGTCATAATCTTTTAGTGTAGTCTTCATTCTCTTAATGCAAACATTAGTTGAAGCTGTATTTCGTTTGTAAAACTGTTCATATCGTTGAGCATATTTATTAGTCGACGAATAGTTGTTACTTTTTAATATATTGTTCGTAGATACAATATTTCGTTATTTTATTGTTGATAGCTAGTTTTCTTACTACAACAAGGGTGGTGTGAATTGTATAGTTGGCACGTATCATTCAATCATCAAAATGTGTTCGGGCCATTTTCAACAAATGCATTCACATCCGCATCATCATCATCATCTCTCTTTCGTGACTTATTCATCTCTCTTCCCTCACGCTGTCTCTTTTATTCTTGTCCATAGAGTCATTGGACCACAAAATTTTTTCTTCTTCACATGGGTGTGATCAAGTCCCTCATAGATGCCCAAAAATGCCCCCATTGGGACGTGTTAAAGTTTCTTCACAATCAATCGAATTGGCATTAATTATATGGAGTCATCAATCTTATCACTTCTTAGTTTTATTAGAACATATCTAATAAGAAGTATTTACAAACGTCTCTAGTCAGTATTGGTTGAATTTTTTTTCTCTTGTTTTTTTTACTACCCATAAAAAACAATAGATATTTTTTTCCTCTCTTCTCTTTCTCTCTTCTACTCTCATTTATGTTTTTTTTAAGTTCTTCTCGAAAAACTTTCTATAAGAATTCACACTAGCTTTTCTATCAACATCCCTTATATTTACAATTAAAACATTATTTTTTCTCTTTTTCTTTCAATCAAAGTAATTGTTTTTTATATCTTTACTAAGTTAGTCCCCGTGTAATACAAGAATTGAACAAGTAAAATATTAAATAATTATTAATAAAAATTTATGCCTTATAAAATCATGCTTGAAGATAAAATACGATTATAATTACGTATAAATAGCTAATTTAAATAAATAAACAATAATGTATTTTTCTTAAACTTTTGTTTTATAAAAAATGTGATTTTTAAATATATTGTTTTAATAAAATTGCTTTTTCTTAAATCATTGTATTCTGTATTTTATAACATATTTTGTTTTTAAAATGTGGTTTTAATAAAAAAAATAGGTTTTTAATTCATTAATTATACATTTTTTAATTTGAAAAATGGTATGAGTAATATTATTAGTATTCAATATTATTAATAATATAAAGAAATGAGAAATTAAGTATAATGAGGTTTACGATTATTTCATGTTTATTTTAGTTTTTTTATAGATAAATAGATAGGCTAAAAACTAATTAAATAAACGGATTAAATTTTAACGTAAAATATATATGTAAAATAAACATAATAATTACAGTATAATATTTCAAAATATAATTAAAATTATATATTATTTAAATAGTTCAAGAAATAAAACAATTATATTCTTTTTTAACTCTCTTATCTAAATAGTTTTATTTTAAAACATTCGTTTCAAGAAATAAAACAATTATGTGTATGTGTATGTGTATGTGTATGTGTATGTGTATGTGTATGTGTATGTGTATGTGTATGTGTATGTGTATGTATGTGTATGTGTATGTGTATGTGTATGTGTATGTGTATGTGTATGTGTATGTGTATGTGTATGTGTATGTGTATGTGTATGTTATGTGTATGTGTATGTGTATGTGTATGTGTATGTGTATGTGTATGTGTATGTGTATGTGTATGTGTATGTGTATGTGTATGTGTATGTGTATGTGTATGTGATGTGTATGTGTATGTGTATGTGTAGTGTATGTGTATGTGTATGTGTATGTGTATGTGTATGTGTATGTGTATGTGTATGTGTATGTGTATGTGTATGTGTATGTGTATGTGTATGTGTATGTGTATGTGTATGTGTATGTGTATGTGTATGTGTATGTGTATGTGTATGTGTATGTGTATGTGTATGTGTATGTGTATGTGTATGTGTATGTGTGTATGTGTATGTGTATGTGTATATGTATATGTATGTATATGTATATGTACATATCTATATGTATATGTATATGTGTATATATATGTATATGTATGTATATATGTACATGTACATATCTATATGTATATGTATATGTGTATATATATGTATATGTATGTATATATATATCTATATATATGTATCTATATATATATATGTATATATATATATATAAATTCTCTATGTCGGTATGTACAGTACTCACGTATAAGTGATGAAGCAGCTGCTTTTGCAACAACTTGTTTGTTGTTTGTTTGTTTGTTTTTTTGTTTTTATGGTTCTTCTTTCAATATATATTCTTAGAATTGTTTGACAGCTTTTTAATGGTTCAAATGGTTGAATGATTTAGCATTTAATGGTTCAGATTGTTTGTTTCGCGAGCAAATATCTGAATGGTTCAGACATTTTCCTTTTAATGGCTAAGCATTATACTAATGCCGAATGGTTAAGAAGTCTAATGCTGAATGGTTAAGAAGTGTAATGTTGAATGGTTAAGAAGTTTAATGTTAAATAGTTAACACCTCTTATTTAAATTTGTTAAATATTTGTTTTTGAATAATTAAATGATATGCCAACTCTTCATGGTTCAGACCTCTTAATAATTTAATATTTAATGGTTTAACACTTCAACACACAATAATTCAGATATTGCCAAACAGTCCCTTGATGAAGTAACAAATGAAAAAAGGAAGCACAATGTTGGTTTGCGAGATTCTTCACCGAAGACAAGTCCCATGTTCAAGTATAACCTCCGGCCCCTTTAAGGGTTTTTATGTTTTTTCCTGCTTGCCTTGCTTTCCATATAAATAATAGTAGTTCGACTTTTATATTTTTATGTATTTGTATGGAACGAGTTGGGTCAAATATTATAAGTTTTCATTTATTGATATAAATTTAAGTTGCTTTACGTTTTGATATAAATTTAGTTGGTATATGTTTTCACATAAATTTTGTATGAAAAAGTTGGATCAAACATTATAACTTTTCATTTTTTGATATAAATTTGAGTTACTTTACGTTTTAATATAAATTTAGTTGGCATATGTTCCACATAAATTTTGAATCACACGAGTTAGGCCAAATATTATAACTTTTCATTTATTGGCACAAATTCGAGTTACTCTAGTTTTGATTTAAACTTAGCTAGGAAATGTGTTGGGGCAAATGTAATATATACTTTATCATGTCGCATATGTCTTCGCCGCACTTACTTATTTTGATATACTTTGAGTTTTTCTATGTTTCAATTTAAATTTGTTCGAAATATTATCGATTTAAATAAAATGTGTTTTCATTAGACGATACAAATTCGAGTTACTTTATGTTTCAACGTAATTAGTTCGGAAACAATTCGAGTTGATTATAGTCTATTCTATATCATGACACGTACGAAACCGCCGTAGTTGCAATGCACGACAAGTGATAACTAGTTGTATTTACTCTTGAACCCCTTTATTACTTTAGAAAAATCCCATATCAAATTCGAAAAAAATTAATATTTCTTTCTTATTATTTTACATATATTACACACTCATTTTCAGAACCTTGAGAACACTAATAATACTATAATTTACTTTAACCTAATTCCATTGAAAATATAAATAATCAAAGTAGCGGTAGATCGAAAGTAAATGATACAGTTCTTGTTTATTATATTTAAAGTGATAGGCACAAGTACATTATACAAAATTAAAATTTATCAACATATTATTGAATTTAAATGAATATGTGTGTGAAATCCAAATAAACTTAATTAAAATGTAACCCGTGTGGATTTTGATTCCAATAGAGCTTGAAGCTCACTTGCAGCATTTTCTTCGTTAATCCATCCGTATTTCTCGAAATACGGATTAATTAACGAAGTCGGAGGAAAACCATCAATGCAATCCTCCCAAACATTTTTATCCTCTATATCCCTTGTCACCTCCCACATACAACTATTACACTTGAACCCAGATCCAAACCCGATCATCAGCACCCGATCGCCCTTCTTCAATCGTTTTTTAGCCTCCATATACCCTAAAACATACCACAAGCTACTAGCAGAAGTATTGCCAAACCGGTGCAGTGTCATCCGCGATGGCTCCATGTCATCATCGGTTAACCCTAGGCTCCGTTGGACCCCTTCGATAACCGCCTTTCCACCCGGGTGCAAACAAAAGTGGTCCACACCCGACTTGAAGTTCAAACTCACCTTATTTTTAACCCTAATGTTCAAATATTTCGCCCCGAGTTTGTAAACGTTTGCTAGCAAAACATAACGAAAGATCGTTGTTAACGGTAGTATCTTCGGGGCGATCTCTCTCAAGTTTTCGGTTAGAGCTCGTGTCGCTGTTTTCGGTAGGTTTTTCCCTAGGAAAAACCCTATATTGCCTTGGTCATCTTCTTGTTGCTGGGCACATGTGTGAGCTTCATCACTTGATCCCAAATGGGTTCGAACCAAACACTTTAGCTCGAACATGGCTCGCTTTCGTAGAGCCGGTTTGTTGGTTAAGAGCACCGAACAACCACCACACCGAAACAAACAGTTGGTGAGGATCATAGACCTTTCGCTCCCATTGTACCAGTTTGGCGCGATTGCCTCCGAGGTTAACACGAGAGCGAATTTGTTCCTATGCGTTTTGAACATGTTTTGCACGAGATTAATCGCAATCAAACTCGCGCTACATCCCATTCCCGAGATGTTAAAAGATTTAATATCTTCTCTCATCTTGTAATGGTTAATAATACGCGATGTTAGTGATGGCACTAACGTCAATACAGAGACATTGACAACAAGTATGTCAATGTCCTGTGGAGAAACCCTAGTTTTACTGAACAGCTTATCTAGGGTTTCTGTAAAAAACTCATCCATTTCAAACTGGCAATCGCTTAGTGTAGAGTTTGTCCCCCGGTCCAAGAAAAAGTTCTTTGGACCGTAAGTTTCTTCACCGATGCCCGAGCTAACAATGGCTCGCAATAGAAACCGGTACTCTTCGAGTCCCAGGTTGCACCGCTTCACCATCTCGCCGGAAAACTCTGTGGAGACTTTCCGGTCATCGGGCGGCTTGAAGCACTCATAATGCAAGATGTAACATGATTGATTTCTCTTTTGATCAATGAGTTTATAGAAGAGGTATAAAATATAAACTACAACTAAACACTCTAATATCATAATCATCATTTCAAGCCCACTGTGTGGTTGTGTGTGTGTTTTATGCCGTATGTGTGTGTTTATGGCCACTGCTTGTTTGTGTGTGTTTATGGCCACTGCATGTTTGTGTGTGTTTATGATACTCATCACCATCAATATTTATAATTTCACAATTGACATACCAACAAGTCACGTGTAGGCCATGATTATAGTATGGTCTAAAACAAGAAGTATATATGATTAGTTAAATTTGTTCTCAATTTAAAAGGGAGGTTATTATAAATTTAGGATTTAAATAATTTAAATATAGTATAGATATGAAATATTAATTTATATATAAACATTTGAACAATTCATTTAAAAGTCATCAAGTTTAATATTATTTAGTAGAATTACTTAAATACTTTTATAGTCATAGTAGTCGCTCTAGTTTACATATTTTTAACTGTTTGAAACGTGATCTAAATCTATCTATTATAATAAAAGAATGTTTTAAGATGCCACTTGTCATAATTTTAGACCATCTAATTTTAATTTTCTCGTTTCTCTCTTCTATTAAATAATTACTTTAAATACTTATAATACTTTTTAGTTTCTTTTGAGATTAAAAATGGATTTTCAATAAATAAAGAAAGAGATGATTTTATAAATGTAACTTCTAAATAAAAAAAATTTTAAAAATAAAAAAATTTTCTAAAACAACAAACATGTTTAAAATATAAAGTAATTTAAAATGGTTTTTTTAAATGATTTTTTTATAAAACAAAATAACTAATATTTGGAGTTATAATAAGAAAATTTTTAATATTGATATTTTTTTAAAATGGTTTGTTTTGCATAAAATGTTTATTAAAAATGCAATTAGGGTTTAAAAACAACAATTGAAAATAATGATATCACTGTTTTATTACTTATATTATTACTCATATGCAATTTTAATCATATCGTTTTATAATTATTATATTTTTATTATTAATTATTTAATATTTTATTTATTCAACCCGTGTAATACACGTGGTTATAACCTAGTATTTAAATAGTTATGAGATCATTTATTGATTTTTTTATACTTATATGTCAATTTATATTATACTTAAACAATATTAAATAACAATCAAGTTCGATTATTTCTAATTGTGTCGTTTTGTTAGCAAAATCAGACAACAATATAAAACTTAACTTTTAAAAATATTAGCGACTTTGGTTAACAAAATACTTAACCTGCTAATTATTTTTTAACAGCCAATTTAATAAAAAAATATCATTAGCAAGATGCTAAGGTCAAATCTGAGTACAAACACAAAATACATCAGTTACACCAAGTCATACGGCATTAACATCAGGTGGTTGGTGGTTATAGGGTTTGTATCTTTTTAGGTGTTTATTACCTTATGGCTTATTGCCTTTATTGAGCAAACAAGAACAAAAGTTTATTTTATTTATTTTAACATATATAAAGTGTATATTCCCTTATGTTAGTTGTTACAATGAGAGAAGCATATTCTTTGATGTATCATTGAACGTGTTTACTTCAAATGAACTTAAATATAAATCTAATATGACAAATATTTGTAATCTTAGTTTTATATCTTATAATATTTCTTGAATTTTTCGTGTTAAGTTTAGGTTTACTCATTAGCTGTGTTATTTTCATTAAAAGACTTAATTTTGTTGCTAGACTATCAGAGTTTATAGTAACTATCGGTTTGAACAGTGGTAATTTAATGTAACATTTTTTTATCGAGAAACACTTATACTTTCTATTTTACACCTACTCTGTTATTAAAATCGCTACATTTGCACCCTACATAATACCGTTTTAACAATAACATGTCCGTTTGAGGACATTTAATGGACATATAAAAAGATAATTTGGAAAAATAAAATGGGCAGTTGAAAAGTTGCGTTCTCATAATGGATTGCTCGTGTCACTTGTGTACAAAATTCATATACGGGGGTATATATGTATATATACATTAATATACACACGTATTTGCATCGATCTCCACACGCTCTTATATGTCTATAGTATTCCAAAGATCGTTATCATCACTAATTAATCATTAATTAGCATTCCAAAGATTGTTATCATTGTCCGGGGAATATGCTCCGAGTGAGTTGGAGGTTTTTAGTTATGGGTTTCCACCGGTTCACCAAGCTTAATTTGTTTTTCGTACGGACGGATGGTTCGTTTGTCAAAGTGATCCTTTGTTGTTAAAAAACCGCTCCACATACCAAGGTTTTTCATTAAATGTAAAATCGTTTCAAGAAGGAACTTGATAAACGAATTTAACATTTAGCAAACCGTTTGCAAATTGTTCAAGGCAGTTTTAGATTTAGTATTATTAATGTTTATTAAGCTAATAAACAAACAGCGTTTTTACTGTTTAATTAGATTTTCCCCCCCAAAAAGGTTTTAAGGATTATGATTCTTGTTGTGAGTATTTAGAGTATTCACATCAGATTTTCTATTGATATTCTTATAATTACAGTAAAAATAATTATATTTCTTTTCTATTTTTCCATTTAAATAACATTTTTATATCTTTATCATTATTAATTCTCTCTTTTCCACTCACAACAACTTTCAGTAATATATAAAAATCTATAGGGATTAAATAGTGATTGCACAAGTATACAAATAAATAATAACATTTTCTATATACTCTACTAACAACAACTTACAACCATTACTTGAAATATAAGAATACATTTACATAAATATAAGATACCTGGTGTAAACGCTCTAGATTTATATATATTCAACTAGATTTATTGAATTTGAATATTTTATAAGCATCATGCATAAATTAAAGCTATACTTGTAATTAAACTCATGGTACACTTGACATATCATGAGCTAGTCATTTGCTTAAATAGCTAGAATCAACTCAATCAAGTACCTTATTAAAAATATACGTATAGTATAAAAATATTGTACGAAATGTAAAGTCAAGATATGCATGAGATACTCACCTCTTTATAACTACATTAGGTGGTCTCAATGTTTATATTTACTTTGAGCTTTATCTCGAAAAAGCTTTTCATGTAAAGCTAGATAACCCTCTCTGTAAAGTGACACATATAAATGTGAATTTTAATATCACGGTTTGTCACTTGTATCGATCAAAATTTTATATTAGGACTTACAAGTTACAACTCTTCTAAATTGGACTTAAACAAGTAAATAATTGAATGATCACCATCTTCCTCATACTTAGAATTAGAAATCGTCTCATAAATCAATTAAAAAGAACCAAGAATTTAGGTTTTTAGTATCCTATATTATTTTGATAATCTCATATTAAATATTAAATCTTGCATAAATATAATGTTTACAAGGAAGTTTACAAAAGTTAGAATAGTTCACCTTTATAATAACTCAAAAAGATAGACATGGTTTTAATTTCCATTTATATATCTCTCTCTTTGAAGGTATTATAAATTCATATCCAAGAACATATAAGTATATAACGTTCTTTTTAAGATACTTTAGGAAATAATATCAAGTTTTAATTGAATTCGTGTATATATTTTTAGAAGGGAAAATGTCACAGAATAGTAACCAACTTTCAAAAGTGTTCTAATTTAATCACTCATGCATATTTTTCTCAAATTGGACCTCCAAACGATCAAATCGAGTCATTACCAAAAATTTTTATGATAAGAAAGTAATGATGGAAAAGACATTGGAGTTAGAATTTTCAATATATAAAATTATGTTAAAAAATAAAGAAACATGTTAACTATGAAAAAAATAAAAAAATTGTCTAAAATTTACGTCAACGTTCTATATCAGCATCAAAAGATAGAAAAATAAAGTATAACATGCTAAAAAATATGTTATGACTTTTAAAACTTGAGATACTTAATTGGAACACTTTTGAAAGATGGTTATTATTTTACAAAGTTACTCCTTTTTAAAAAAACGTAAAGTTTAGTTTTTAATCATGTGATTAAATTAGTTTGCTTATGGTTTAGGCTTCTACCATTGTTGATGGAGATAAATTGGTGACCATGAAAGGCAATGGTCAAAACTATAAATAAACAATAATTGTGATCGACGATTTTAGGAAATTTAGTTTAGGAGTTTTAAAATCCTTCAATGCCATCAACAAATGCTTTTAAATTATTTATTTATAATCCTGTTATATTTCTAAACCATAATTATGGACATATTATGGACCACCGGAAAACTCCTATTCCGGTAGAGGTTCAACGCCGCATTACAAAGACATTTGTTACCAATCTTTCTGATGGCTGCAGTGGGCTAGATTTAGCAACTCAGGTCAGGTCGCACGGACAGATCTTTGATCTGTACATTGCAAGGAAAAGAGACAAGGGAGGGAACCGATTCGGCTTTATTTCGATGCTAGATGTAAAGGATAAAGAATAATTATTGAAGAACCTTCGGGGTATTCGTTTGGGTGATAATAAACTTTGGTTCAATATAACACGGTTTGTTCTAGAGGATGGTGAAATCAATACGGGTGTTCCCAAGCAGAAGCCTATCAAGATATCGGACCCTATAGGTAATGTTGGGGAAGGTTCGACTACAAATGGTGGACACAATGTGACAGGGGAATGGTCTTTTAAAGACATGTTAGTAGGAAAAACAATCAATGTAGACGACAAGGTTAATGCTTTTTCTTCTCTGCATGGAGTAGCCGTTGTGACAAGGATGGTTGATGTCACGAGTTTGAAGAACATTTACGTGTATCTCAATGAAATATGTCCACGCCTAGGTAAGGTGCAATACTTAGGAGGTTTGGATCTCTTGGTTTCTTTTGAAGATACGGAGTCAGCCTAAACGTTTCGTTTCGCTGCGAAAACAATGAAGGAGACCTTTTCTTTAGTCTGCTTATGGGAAGGCCAATCCTTCGGCTTCGAACAAGTGGCGTGGTTGAAGGTACAGGGCATCCCTCTACATTTGGTCTCGAATGAATTTATCAATGTCGTCGGATGAATGATCGGTAAGGTGGTGCATAAAGCTAACAGGTCTGAATCCGACCATGATCTATCCTTCGAATACGTGGGTGTCTTGGTCGGAGACGGTAAGAGAATATCAGAGGAGATTATGCTTGTTTGAAGGAAGCGGAAGTTTCGTGTCTGGATTGTGGAAGAAGCAGGAGACTGGGTTCCCGTTTCCACTACGGTTCCTAAAAATCAAGCTGACGTAAACATGGTTAGTGAGGAGTCGACTGAGGATGACACGCCGGAAAATTAGTCGGAACATTTTTTGGAAGAGTCTGACAGCGAAGATGATAGCAGTTTGGAAGTAGACCCGGATGTTGATCAATCGATGGACCCGGTTGAACCAGTTTTTGACCAGGTTCAAAAGGAATGTGTTTAATGCCATTTAAATGAGAATAATAATGAGCAACCATTGCTTTTTAAGAATTCGAATGTTGTGGAGGATTTTTCGGCAGATTGTTTCATTCCAGTTGCAGAGTTTGACTTTGATCACCCAATTGAAAATGTCCAAAATAGTCCTCTATATTCAAATGTTATTAAACGTAAGAAATGTAAAAAAGATGATATGGGCCGGACCAGTTTTAATTATATCAGTAGCAATGAGAGTGAAAAGTTGGGCAAGAAGCCCAAAAACACTCTAGATGAATACTTGGAAGAAGATGTCTTTGGGTTAAATCCTCTATTAGGCCTTGATAATAACACGTCAAATGCATTGGACGACAACTCAATGGCTGCTACTAACAATCTGTTTGACCTTAACTCCCAACCTATTCCTCCCTTTGAAGAATCTCCTGCTCATGAACCGGGTGATCACGAAGAAGCCGAACCAAGCTAGATTACCCAACGAAGCTCCTGTCCTAATTGAGGAGATTGAAGCGACCAAGTTGTTGGGGGAGAAATTAGGAGTATCTTTGGGAGAGTATGAATCGTTAGTTCAAAAGTCAATCATCCAAGAAGGGTTACAAAATGGTAAGTAATGAATTGTCTTTCGGTCAATATTCGGGGGATTAGGTCTAAGGGTAAATCGGGTTGGATAAACCGCTTAAAGAATGATCATGGTGTGGTGTTATTGGGTTACAAGAGACTATGTCGAGTACCATTTCGTCAGGGTTGGTTTCCAATTATTGGGGTGGTCTGGGTCACGAATTTGATAGCGTTGATGCTGACGGTAATTCATGAGGGATCCTTAGCATATGGGACCCAAAATTCTTCTCTAAAGATTCGGTTGTTAAAGACCTCAATTTTTTACTTGTTTCCGGTTTTCTATCTGATGGCAAAAGTCGGTTTAATTTTCTGAACGTTTATGCCCCGCAAAATAATACTTTGAAGAGAAATCTTTGGGATAGACTGCTTCGGGTTATTCAAATGGGTTCTGGCTGGTGGATTATTTTCAGAGATTTTAACGTGGTTAGAGATCAAGGTGAGAGAAAAATTTGATTTTCGACCCTGTCTGTGCCCGGGATTTTAATTATTTTGTGGATGAAGCTGGTCTCAGGGAATATGAATTGAAAGGTATGAATTATACTTATATGGTCAATCGGCACGGCGTTTGTAAACTGAGCCGTATTGATAGAGTTTTCGTTTGTGAAAATATCTTTAATAAGTGGTCAAATGGGTATGTTCAGGCTCTTAAAAGAGAAAAGTCGGACCACTCTCCATTACTTCTTTCTCTTGTAGACACAAATTTCGGTCCGAAACCTTTTAGGTGGTATGATTCTTGGATTGATAGACCGGGTTGTCTGGAGTTGATAAACTCGGTGTTAGGCGACTGGATTAATACAGGCCCGGCCGATGTGAATTTGACCAACAAATTGAAAGCTTTAAAGGAAAAGCTAAAGGTTTGGATTACAGACAGTAGACTAAAAGAAAGGCAAGATGAAAGCAATTTGAGACAAGAGAAGGAAAGCCTAGAATTCCTAATGGAGCACCAAGATTTGGAAGAATTGGATGTTTGGGTATGGACTGAGTGTGTTACGTGCTTAGAAGATATTGAGCTCACAAAATCTCGCGACATCAGACAAAAGTTTTGGATTAAATGGGCTACTCTTGGCGACGAGAACTCGAGTTTTTTTCACAATATTGTTAAGGGTGGATATGCGTGAAACTCAATTCCGGGTCTTCAAATCAAAGACGAGTGGATTTCAAAACCGGCTTTGGTCAAGTGTGAAGTCCTTAGATTTTATATAGATCGCTTCAGGGAAGACACTCCTTTTCGCCTACAATTAATTGCACCGGTTTGAAGCGTTTAACTGATATGGATGGTTTATTATTGACGGGTCCTTTTTCCAAGTAAGAAATTAGAGACGCGGCTTTCGACTGTGGTTCAAATAAGGCGCCCGAACCGGATGACTTTAATTTTCGCTTTGTCAAATGCTTCTGGGATTTGCTGGAAGATGATTTTTACAAAATTTTGAAGGAATTCCATGGCACAGGTACCATAAATTCGGGTTGCGGCTCGGCTTTCATAACCTTGATTCCGAAGGTTAAATCGCCGGTGGGCCTCAAAGACTATCGTCCTATTACTCTTATTGGGATGATAAGTAAGGTTATTTCTAAAATCCTTACTAATCGCCTCAAAAAGGTTTTAGGTAAAGTGATCTCGGAATCCCAATCGGCGTTTTTATCCGATAGTTTTATTTTAGACGGTCCGCTTGTGGTGAATGAAATAATGGATTGGTTGAAAAAACGGAAGAAAAAGGCTTTCCTTTTAAAGATAGATTTCGAAAAAGCTTATGACAATGCCAATTGGCATTTTTTGATCTCTATGATGTCTCAAATGGGTTTTCCGGTTAGATGGTGCATGTGGATCAAAGGCATTCTCGTCTCAAGTCGGGCTTCTATCCTAGTCAATGGTTCTCCCACTTTCTAGTTTACTAGCGGAAGGGTCTTCGCCAAGGCGATCCTTTATCACCATTCTTATTCTTGATTGTAATGGAGTGCCTTTCTTGGATGTTGGATAGAGCAAAACTTATTGGTGTTCATGAAGGCATTACTCTTCCGGCAAATGGAGTGAATATCAACCATCTTTTTTACGCGGACGACGCCCTCATTATGGGTGTTTGGTCTCAGAATAATATCTAATGCACGACTCGAATACTTAGAGTCGTTTATCTATGTTCGGGTCTTCGCATAAACATCCACAAATCTAACTTATTCGGGGTTGGTATAGAAGATTTTGAGATTGATAACATGATGGAGGTCTTGGGATGTAAGCGTAGAGATTTTCCGTTCCCTTATTTGGGCATTAAAGTGGGATCCAAGATGTCAAAAATTGGGAATTGGAACTCGGTGATTGAAATCGTGAGGAACTGGTTAATCTCTTGGAAAGCTAGACATCTTTCCATTGGGGGCCACTTAATTCTTATTAAGGCGGTTCTTGAGAACTTGCCTATATACTATCTTTCTTTGTACAAAGCCCCTAAGAAGGTTATTGACACTATTGAGGCGATTATGCGACGTTTTCTTTGGGCCGGTTCTAGTGACGATAAAAAGATAACTTGGGTTGCGTGGGATGCTGTTACTACTCCTAGAAAGTCCAGGGGTTTGGGTCTTTCTAAATTGCTTCACGTAAATGATGCTCTTTTACTCAAATGGTCTTGGCGTTTCAAGAAAGAAGGAACAAGCCTTTGGAAAAAAATAGTGTTGGCCTGCCATGGTTTGAGCAGGTCCTGGTCTTTTCTTCCTTATTCGCCATCCTCAAGTGGTTGTTGGAAGTTCATTGCTAGAGCCGGGAAAAACCTTTGGAATGGCAAACCGTTAAATAGTTATTTTAACGGTACAATGGGCGATGGCAAGATCTTAAACTTCTGGATTGATGCTTGGATTTTTGATGAACCACTTCGCACCATATACTCGCAGCTGTTTAGAATCAAAAAGAACAAGTGGGCAACCGTTTCGGATAGATTGCGGGTGGTTAACGGCTGCAAAATTCTGTCGTGGGACTGGTCTGCAGCCCCAGAATCGCCTCACCAGGTGTCCGAACTATTCAGTTTATTATCGGACATACATGATTTTGAGTGGAAAGGAGGTGCAGAAAAATGGATTTGGACCGCTGATTCCAGTGGAGTTTTTTCGGTTAACAAGGCTAAGAAGCTGTTGTCAAACGGGTCGACTGATACTAACAGTTGGAAGATGAATTGGTCCAGGTGGGTTCCACTTAAATGTAAAGTTATGGTGTGGATAGCCACCCTTAATCGCTTGCCAACGAAGACGGAGGTGTTCAAACGGGGTGTCCCTCTACAAAATAAATCTTGCGCCTTATGTAATACGGATGATGAGACGGCGATAACCTATTTACTGGATGTTTTTACTCGGCGGAGATATGGACCAGAGTTCAGACCTGGTGTAAAATAGCTCCTTTGCTGGTGTTCGAGGTTTTGGACATTCTGAAAACAGTGGAAACACAACAGTTTTCGAGCGAGGACTCTTACATTCTAAAAGGGATCCTTATTACAACTATGTGGGCGATTTGGAACGAAAGAAACAAGAGGAACTTCGAAGGAAAAAACCGGAGACCGATGAAGTCATTGAGATTATTAAAACTACTTTGTATTTCTGGATCCGTAATAGGTCCAAGATGAAAGACATAGAATGGTATGTTTGGTGTATTTCTCCTTTAAACTCTCGTTTGTAATGTCGGTGTTTGGTGCCCTTGAGCCCTCACTTTGAGGGCTCCTTGCGGCGTTTTTTTAATGAAATTTAACTTTCAAAAAAAAAAGGATTATGGTTTTTTAGGTTTATTAGCTAATGAAGATAAAAATTAATATTTTTAGGATTTGAATTTCATTAACTTTTTTAGAACAACTCATTTAAAGACTCACACGCACTTCAAACATGCTCCTAAATCTACATTAACATTCATAGTAAGATTAAAACTCTAAATCGCTTGATAAGAAAAAATATTATTTCTCCAAGTGATAAAACATAAACTATATTTATGAAAAATAAACTATATACCCCGGTCCATAATAAGTTAATTGTTAATAAGTAAATGAACGAAATAAAATATGTGAGAAGACAAAATATTTGAGTTGGTTCTGTTAGCCCGTATTGATAATAAAGACACAATTGAACAGTAAGGTGCTGTTTGTTTTTTCTGCAGTGTTTTTTCTGCAGGAAAACGTCTGCGGTCTGTGGATCACATCTGCAGACATCTGTAGCAGAAGAGGTGGACCAAACGTCTGTAGTTTGCAAGAAAAAGACTGTTTGTTTTTAACATCTGTAATGTTATTATTATTATTATTATTATTATTATTATTATTATTATTATTTTATTATTATTATAAACCAAACCCACCCCACCCTTCCCAATCTCACTCTTTCTTCCATCATCTTCATCCATCATCTTCATCCAGCATCTTCATCCATCATTTACGTCCATCATCTTCATCCATCATCTTCGTCTTCATCCACTGTCACGAGGGGGCTGCTGCGAGGGGGCCGAAGGGGGGCTGAAGGGGGTCGAAGGGGCTGTTGTGAGGGTGGTCGAAGGTGGCTCGAAGGGGGAGTCGAAGGAGCTGCTGCGAGGGTGGCTCGAAGGTGGCTCGAAGGGGGGAAGAATGGGCTGTTGCGAGGGTGGCTCGAAGGGGGTCCGAAGGGGGGAAAAGGGGCGATCGAAGGGAGGCAGAAGGGGGGCCGAAGGGGGGGGGTCGAAGGGGGTAGGCTGCGGAGGGGAGGGCGGTGGCAGTGCGGCGACGGTTGGGGGAGGTGGACGCGGTGGTGACCAGTGAGAGGAGAGGAGTATAAGAAGTTTGAAGAGGTTAGAAGATCTCAGAAGACATAGGTTCACATCTTTTCCATGCAGACCTCAGGAAGACGTTTTTTAATGAAACGTCTTCCAAAAACCAAACACTCTGCACACTCAAAACCTCTTCCCGCGTCTGCGTGTGCGCAGACGAAGAGGTGGGGAAGATGTTTTGGTAAAAAACAAACACCACCTAATATATTGTAAGAAACTTCTCAACACTCTATTTTTATTATATTCATCAAATCACACAAAATATAATACACTAACACATCTGTTTATACAAAACAAACTTAGTATTTATAATCCAATTCAAACACTGTTAAATAACCAAATAAATAAATAAGCTCAATCCTAATTTACTTCAAACTCAACCAAACAAATAATAAAACCAATACCAATAAATATCAAGTTTATTTAATCAAGATTAAATCTTTTCCTATCAATCATTATAAAAGCCATAACACCTTAAGTTGAACATGATCAATCATGTGATAAGTTGCCGTCATCTATCAAGACATTAGTCGCTTTAGAGATGAGTTAATGCACCGTGAATTAGTCATCTCCAACCATCCAAAGTTTAACATATTTCTCCGGTTGACTATATTAATTAGATCAATATAATTTCCAATTTATGGTGATGTTAAGTTAGTGAAATAACCTTTAATATATAACATGGGCTTGGGTTTAATTTGTACTTCATCATGTGGTAGTACTAGGGGCTGTTTGGTTGGGTCTGACCGACCTCAGTCAAATATGCATGTCTGACTCGATCAGACGTGTAGTGTTTGGTTGGTTACCTCTTACCGGAGAAGAGGTTTGACTGAGCCACTTATCCAGTCAGACCTAAATCAAGATCTGACCCGAGTCAGACGTGGAGGCGGGTCCGGTGAAGCGACGAGGGTCTGGTCTGCGATGGCGAGGGGCGACGACATGGGGTCTAGTCACCGGTACTGCAGGCGGTGAAGCCGAAGAGGAAGGGGAGACCAAAGACAACGATCGAAATTTGGTCCAAGTAGATATATCTAACCAAACAGACTTATTGGTTCAGACATCTTATTGGGTCAGACCTCTTACTGATTCAGATATCTTATTGGTTTAGCACTTATCCATTCAAAAATTGCCAACAACTCCTTAATCTTATATATATTATTATAATACTTGTCTAGAGTAAATTACGTGGATGGTCCCTATGATTATATTGAAATTTTAAACTTGATCTGTAAACTTTAAAATTTTTTAATATAGTTCTTAACATTTCTTTCTCTTTTATATATGATTCCTAGGTTTGCTAATCAGCAGTTATAATGTTGAATATCGTAAAAATTAGCATTTTACTCACATTAAGCTATCTATTTAATTTACTTTTTAAACTATATTATTATTTTTATTAAAGAAAATTTTATATTTTTGTTTTTCAAAATTTTTTACTTTCTATATTATTTTTTTAATTCATAATTAATAAGATTATTATTTAATAAAAGAGGTTTTAAATAAACAAATAAAAAACCTTTTAAAAACATGTTTTTTTAAACTGGTTGGTTTTCTAAAGTTTTTTTAACCATTCATTTTTTAAAACATCTTTTCTTAAACTAATTCTTAGTTTTTTAGAACAATTCAGTTTTAAAGGTTTTTTTAAAAGAAGACATTTTCATAAAGGTTTAAAAAATCCGCATTTTGATTTTAACAAAAATTATAAACCAAAATTATAAAAGAAGAATTTTTAGAAACATTTTATAGATGTGTATTAAAAAATAAACATATTTATAATAAAATAAAATGTAAATCATATTTATGATCCGTACAAGTAAAATAGTTATTTTGATAAATTTAACATCGCAAACTGAACTAACAGATTAGAAACCATTAATAAAATATAAATATAACATTAAGAATCATATTTATATTTTTAAAATTTTAAAGACTAAATCCAAAATATTAACCAAATCATAAGAACCATACGTGTAATTTACTCTACTACTTGACTGTATTCTTATTGGATACTTGACAATTAGTTACTTATTAATATTCATGTACTAGTTACTTATTACAGTTAGATTTATTAGCTTCGTGGTTACCGGGGTGTCATTTTAATACTTTTAGGTGGTCATATCTTACAAGTTCACCAATCAAAACTTGATGTCAAACTAATTTTAAAAACGGTTTGAAATATCAATTACTCAATTACATTTAACGATGTTTACTAATATAAGATAGTTTTCAAGACGATGATCGAATTGTCCATTTTGATGTTACTAATCCCAATCAACTAACCAACATGAATCTTAGAAACAACACCCTTTGTACCAGTAACTACCCATATTTTATTTTTTACTACTCTTACATATGTTTTACGTTTTAGTTTAAAAAAAGATCATATTTACATCAGTTGTCTTTTACTTTTTTGTAGATATTATCAATGCAGGTTAAAGTCAAATATACTTTCTTTCAGAAATAAATAGTCCATCGATTTTTGCATGTTGATATGGTTGCATTTTGACCCCACTTTATTTTATGACATAAATTGCAACAGTTAGTAGTTGATATACGACAATATATCAAAACTCATAATTTCAGTATATATTGGTAATATTAAACATTTGAAATGAAAAGAGAGAATATGCATCATCGTATCTTGTCTGTCTTTTGGATTTTTAAATGAAACATCATAAATTTGTTTGTCTAACAATAATAATTTTGGTAATAGTAAGTGCGTACCATGTTTAACATTTATGGTCACTAGAGATTTATGTTAATAACATGGTAATGTTGAAAGAACACATATATTTTATTAAGAAAAGAACTTTTAGGAAAATTTTATAAATGACTTTTGATATATAAAATTCATTTTATGTAAGTATTACGTTTTTACATTACTATAAATCCTTAAAATATAAATTCGTAGATTTGTCAAAAAATAAAGATGTTGCAAAAGATGAGATGTACAGATGACAGAGAGGAGAGGAGAAAAGGAAAGAAGGAAGACAAAGAAAAGAAACAATGATCACGACATGGTAGTGGCAGTAATGACGACAGGATGGTGTTACAACGAAAAGAGGGGGCGGCGGGAAGGAAAGAGAGCGATGATCGGTGCTCATGGTATTTTCTATACTTAATTGTTTTTATTAAACATTTAATTTGACATTACAAACGTTTATTTTTTATTTTTCATGTTTAACTTACAAATGTGCAATTATGCATGCTGAAACATAATCTAAAATTGTTATTGTTATATTGAAATAACAAATAACCGGTGATGGTTATTTTTTGATAATGGAACAAATTATATTGAGTGATTTGGTAGTGTTTATTTATTGAAATGTGTTTATGGAAAGTCACACGTTTAGTATATGATAAAATGGTTGGATTATGCAAACACTTATTTATGTTATTGAAACATCATATTGTTTCTATCTCTTTCCATGTATCTATATGTATGTATGTATAAAAAAATATAAAAAAGGATAAAATAAATTGGATGTATTAATAACACACCTTTATATGATAACTCATAAAATAAATATGTTATATATTTATAATTTTGTAAAATTATAGTGATGTTACACATACATAAGACTTTTTTTCTCTCTTTTTGCTCACGTCCCATGTTTATTTATCACTCTTGGTGTCTATATTAAAATAAGTTTCAATTATCATTTTTAACTAGTTTTTCTCCACCGCGTTACGTGACGGGAGTCCGATCATTTTTTTCTAAATGTGCGTTACTTTGGTTGTTTCTGGACCACCTTGCCAGAAACTATAAAAGTGATTCTTGTGGCAAAACTCTGAAATAATAAACTTTAGCGGTCATACTTGAAAAATACATGGCGGAAGGTTGGTCGTTTTTACTACACACAATACCGTATTAATTTTGGTTGTTATGATTCCGGCTCATCATAAGCCATGAAAACAAAGTTTAATGGTAAAACTCTAAAATACTAAACTTTAGTTAAAAAAATAACTAAAGTACCAACTTTAATTTTTAAAGTTGGAAAGATACAACTTCATTATTAATAGTTTCATGATCAAATTCTAAGATGCTAAACTTAAGCGATCACATTTAAGAAAATAAATAAGTTACCAAAGTGTAAAATACTAAATTTGTGGGTAAACTCGACGAAACGAAAAACGATTATTAACACTATGGATATGAAATTATTTTTCAATTAACCTATTGTCAGTTTTATATTGAAAACCCCTACACTTGAAATAAAACAAATATGTATATTAAATTATTTTTTCACTATTCATTCTCATTGTATTTTAATATAGAGTAATTTACTGTCAAGTTATAAAATTATTAATTATTAAGGTTCATGCTTATAAAATAAGCATAAACATTTTCTTAAGCTATAATACATTTCTTTCACTTCCTTTTATGTTCAAACTTATTATTTTATTACCATATTTATAAATCCAACACTATTATATAATTTTTAATGGCATATCATTTTAATTATAATCTCACACGTTGATTCTCTCCTCTCGCGTTATCACTTTCTTTTTATTTTAAACCAGTTTACAAATCCGTGTATTACATCACTCGTATTATATCGATTGAATAAAAGAACATTAACATAAATATGAAATAACTAGTAATAAGAGGCTTAAAATTTAAGAAAGAGAAGAAAAAAAAAATCTTATTTATTAGTTGAGTAAACAAAAGCGGGAAAATAATGATGGTAGTAAAATTTAGGAATTGAAAAAAGCAGGAAACGAACTTTTTGTCAAGTTAAAAGATAAACGAAAAAAGTAAGTAGTAATAATATAAAAAGGAAATAAAATATACATATTAATATTAACATATATACATATATGTATTATTTATGAAAACAATTATATAATTTGAATTCCAATAACTGATCTAAGATCTTTGAATGAGTAAATTTGAAATTTTGCATACGCAGTCTATAGATCTTTGAATCCCAAGTTCGTTACTTCTAAGTTATAATATTTTCAACTTAATTTTATTATTATGTTGAAGTTGTTTGGTAATTTTGTATTAAGTTATTAAAGATTCTGACAGAATAAATAATAACATCTGAATCACTAAACAACTCTTCATATTTATAAAATTTAAACATTAAAAGACTCCATAAATAATTAAAAAATATTTGTTAAGTGAACCCGTGTACTTTATTTCTGATTGATTCAAAGCTAATTTATTAATGAAATCATCAAAAAATTATCAAACAATTCCTTAGAGCTAAATCTACCCACATCTAACGTCTCAAAAGAAGTTTGAACCTAACAAGCAACACCCTCAACAAGTAGTTTACATTAGGGGTGCAAACGAACCGAGCTGCTCGTGAACTACTCGAGATCTTATCGATAAAAAACTCAAAACGAGCCGAGCTTTAACAAGCTCGAGCCGGAGCTTATCGAGCTCAATCTGGCTCGCGAGCCTAAACGAGCTTTGTATTTAAATAATTTATTTAATTAATTAAATATATTATATAAATAATATCTATTATATATATAAAGTTATGATAAAACACAATTAAATAATTATAATGTAATATATAAAATATATATTATAAATATATATCAAATATAAATATTAAAATATTAACAATAATATTAAATAAATAAACGAGCTGAGCCGAGCCAAGCTCAAGCTTGAAAAAGTATTTGTCGAGCCGATCTCGAGCTCGAGCTCTTCTAAGTCATTACGAGCCGAGCTCGAGCCCATACGAGCTTGGGATCGACTGGGCTTGTTTGCACCCCTAATTTACATCATTTTTTGATCGGGTTATTAACTTAAGATAAGGGCTTGATGTTACAAGTTACAACTTACAACGGCCCTGCAACGTAAAAACAATTTTCACTGGGATTGTAAACAAATCGAATGTTCAGAAAATAGTTCGTAAACTGTTCGAGTGGAATTTCGTTCCTATTCATTTGTTTATATTAGTTATGTTCATTCATTAAATATCAATTTATATATTTTAAACTTTTATTTTTAATTAATCTATTTGTTTATATTAGTTATGTTTATTCATTAAAAATCAACCTAATTTTAAACTTTTATTTTTTAACTAGCCTAACGTCTACAATTATTATACTCGTGAGTGCTCGTTAATATGATATCAAGCGCTTAACTTTAAATAACATATGATCATTTATGTTAATGAATTGTTTCATAAACCGTTCAATCATGTTGTCATCAACAAATTCAATTGTTTAATAAACAACACGAAAAATAATTTCTCTTTTGCTTTCTCTCGATAATTTCCTTTTACTGTTTTTTTTCTTTTGTTTATTAATCTCGGGAACACAGCTTAAACAATAATCGCTCACAAACCAAATCTGTAACCTATGGCGACAACCTTACCGTACGCCGATGCCGATTCAACCTTAAGAGCAATGTCCGGTCGGGCCGAGGGATTTGGTCGTTTTGCTGTCGGTGGTGTTCATGGTCCTGTGCATCACGTCACTTCATTGGCCGGTAATTTCTATGATTTCAAGGTTTCATGATTCGATTTTGTTGTGAATTTGAGTTTTTCATATGATCAAATTAGTTTCTGTATCTGACGAATGATTTATGTGTTAATATATCAGCAAATTGTTGGTGTACCTCATTTCCTAGGGTAATTTTGACTTTGGTAGATGTCAAAATAGCTAGTTTTCAACTTCAATTAAATTTTTACAATGTTAGTTTTCACTTTTTAGTTTGACGCTACAGGAAGCAATAGTATGGTGAAAACCTCGAGAACCGTAAGCCTGAGTACATAATTACATATCACCGCTTTGAACGGAGTCATATTTATAGAAGAATGGTGACTAGTTTTGTAAGAAAATTCAGCCAAATAAAGATACCTATCCCAAGCAGAAGGTTCATTGAATACAAAGGCATGTAGATAAGGTTCTAGGCATCGATTAAAGACCTCCGTTTGGCCATCCGTTTGAGGATGGTAAGCACTAGAATGTAGTAATTTAGGGCCCATCTGTTTGAATAATTCTTTCCAAAAGCGGCTAACAAACAACGGATCACGGTCCGAAACAATTGACTTAGGCAAGCCATGCAACCTATACACTTCACGTAAAAAAATGGATGCCAAAGTAGGAGCTGTGTGGTGTGTAGGTAAGGAAATAAAATGGGCAAATTTTGACAAGCGATCGACAATCACCCATATAGTAGTCTTACCTTTAAAAGGTGGAAGATGTGTTATGAAATCCATAGAAATGTCCAACCATGGTGCATTGGGAACCGGAAGAGGTTGGAGAAGACCATAAGGCTTATGGTTTGGCGTCTTTGTGGATTGACAGACGGTGCAACCATGAATAAAATCTGTGACATCTTTTTTTAACCCGAGCCAAGAAAATGTGGAAGAAGTATGCTTGAAAGTTGCATGGATTCCCGAATGACCTCCCAGGTAAGAAGAATGGAACTCTTCCATTAGCTTTTGTCTCAGTATTGGAATTGGGGGGAACCAGAAGTCGATCATTAATATAAACCAACCCTGCACGTATGCTATGATGTGGAAATGATGAAGGGTCTTTAGTAATTTGCTCTAATAACTGTTGACCAAGTGTATTTTTAGCAAAATACTCACGGATCTCATTCAACCACGGGGCAGTCGGGTGCGAGAAGGCCAAAAAAGAAGGTAGATTAACTCGGCTCAATGCATCCGCCACTGCATTTTCTCTACCTGGTTTGTAATCAACCTCAAAATCGTAACCCATAAGCTTAGTAATCCACTTTTGTTGCTCTGGAGTTTGAATTACTTGGATTAATATGTGTCTCAAGCTATGATGATTTGTGAAGATTTTGAATTTTCTTCCCAAAAGATACTGACACCATTTCTTTACGGATTCGGTGATGGCATATAATTCCTTGGTATAGGTTGATTGGTTTTGCATGGTTGAGCACAACTTTTTACTAAAAAATGAAATGGGCCGATTGTTTTGTGAAAGGACAGCTTCAATAGCCACAACAGATGCATCAATTGTTACCTCAAAAACTTTTGTAATATCTGGTAAAGCAAGACTAACTAACCGCTCCATTTGGGATTTTAAGGCGAGAAAGGCTACGTCGGTTGTGGAAGACCAAGAGAATGATCTCTGGTGCAGCTACCTTTGCGTAGTTTGGTACAAACCGTCGATAGTAACCGGTGAATCCCAAAAAAGCACGTAAGGTGGTGAACGAGGATGGGGTGGGCCATTGCTGAATAGATGATATCTTTTCTGGTTCGGGGGCGACACCGTCGGCGGAAATACGATGACCCAAAAATGAGATATTATCTACTGCAAAAACACATTTTGTTGGCTTCGCATGAAACTGATTTGTCAATGGAGTATGAAAAACATAGCGAAGGTGATCATAATGTTTCTCAAGGTTTTCACTGCAAATAAGAATATCATCAAAGAAAACCAAAACAAATTGGCGAAGCATCGACCGAAATAAATCGTTCATGGCCGCTTGGAAGGTTGACGGGGCATTTGTGAGACCGAAGAGCATGACAAGGAATTCATAATGGCCATCCATAGTGCGAAATGCGGTCTTGTGAATGTCTTCTTTAGCCACTCGAATTTGATGATATCCCGAGCGTAAGTCAATTTTGGAGAAAACCTTGGAGCCGTGCAACTCGTCTAATAGCTCATCAATAGTCGGAATTGGAAATCTATCCCGAACGGTGACTGCGTTTAGCGCTCGGTAGTCCACACAAAAACGCCAAGACCTGTCTTTCTTTTTAACCAAGAGCACGGTGACGAAAAAGGACTTTGACTTGGTCGAATGATTCCAACTTGTAGCATATCTTTTATTAAACCCGTCATGACTTCTTTCTAAAAATGGGGGTAACGATAAGGTTTAACATTCACGGGGTGGGACTCGTTAATGAGAGGGATATGGTGGTCATGTAGTCGGGTTGGGGGTAAGGTAAGGGGTTCGACAAAGAGGTGATTAAAGGTGTGTAATAGGGATGCGATGTGGGGGTCAGAGTGTAGCAGGGGATTGGTGTCATTGGGTTGAGGAGATTGGATGAGCAGAGTGTGCAAAGAAGCAATGGAATCTCTTTGAATCAAGGATGACAGGGAACTTGGAGAGACCTGTTGGACAAGTGGTTCTCCTTGTAGTGTGCATGTGGTGCCATCTTTGGTAAATGATAACACCGGAATTGAGAAGTCTATCGATAGGCGACCTAAGGTTCCCAATCAAGCAATGCCTAAGATAACATCAGCAACCTCCATAGGAAGAATGAAAAAAAGGTAGTGTGAATTGAGACTTTTGAAGTTTCAAACGCACTTCTGGGCAGTAACCTTGACACTGAATATGTTGACCATTACCCACCATAACGGAAAATGGGTGAATTGGTTCCGTCGCGAGGTTCAAAGCGGAAGCAATGCGAGGTTGAATTATGTTGTGGGTACTACCGTAGTAAACCAAAATGGTCACCGGTTTTCATTGATGTGACCGGTTATGCGAAGGGTTTGGGACGAGGTTAAACCAAAAAAAGCTGCTTGAGACAGAGATAGGAATTGTGGTTGTGGTGTTGGTGTCGCAAGCTCTTGATTGGGTGGTTCAGGCAACATGGTTTCACTGTCGTCGTTGTCGACAATGAGTAAAAATTATGGTGGTGAACACTTGTGGCCCGGGAAGAACTTCTCTAGGCATTTAAAACACAATCCATCCTTTCTATGTTGTTGGAGTGCTTCTGCAGAAAGTTTTGAAAATGGCAAATTTTGTGGAATGTTTGTTGGGGTAGGTAACAATGGAGATGATGGGTTAGTGGTGGTAGGTTGGGTTTTTTGAATTGGTGTGGAAAACGTGGGTGGAGTCAAAGAAGAGGAATTGGGTTTTTGGTAGGTATATTTGGGCTTGGTTGCTTGCTGTAACTTTTCTTCAACGAGTCGGGCTAAAGCATAGGCCTGGTATAAAGAAGTGGACTTCAATATGGCAAGTTCATTTTGGATATCTGGATTCTGGACGTAATCCAGAATAAAACAATTTCGCAAAGCTTGTTGTGAGAGACCCGCGACACGGTTACTAACACGTTCAAACTCCGTTTGATACGCTGAAACAGTGGACGTTTGACGTAGTTTGAATAGAGTAGCCTCATGGTTTTCATAAGTTGAGGGACCGAAACGCAGCTCAAGTTTGCGTTTAAATGTGGTCCATGTGCCAAGTAATTCATTGTTTGCCAAGTGTTTATACCAAGAGAGTGCATCGCTGATGAAGTAAAAAACAGCCAGGGACAAACGTTGAGTGTCTGGTACTTGATAATACGAAAAATAGTTCTCTGCTTGGAAAATCCAATCAAGGGCATTCGAACCATCAAATAAAGGGAGGGTAATCTTGGGTTGTCGGGGGTTTGTATTTGGTGTGTTGTGGTGTTTTTAGAAGTGGGGGTGATTGGAACCGGTCGATGTGGAGGAGTCGGAAGTGACATGATCAGAAAGCTGATCGATTTTGGTGTTAAGGTTTTCGGTGGCTTTGATTAGTTCGGATAATTGGTTGGCTTGTTGGGTTAAGGTGGCGGTGATGGCGGCAATGAGTTGAGCCAATTGGTCGGTGGGTTTTCATCGGTGGAAGAGGGGTCTTGAATGCATGCAACATCCAGCTATTCCACTACTCCTTATTCATAGGTCCACTAATACCATAACTCCACTAATGCAAAACTAAATAAAATAAACGTGACTTAAAATTAAAGACTCAAATACTTGTGCATCACTCTAAGAATCGACTGGGTTGCTTGATCATTTGACTTACTTGATGGGCCAGCCACATCTTGGCCTGCTCCAGTCATAACAGGTGAAAACCTCGAGAACTGTAAGCCTGAGTACATAATTACATATCATTGCAATGAAAATATAAAATTGAAGAACATTAATTAATTAATTTGTTTTTTCTTTGATTTTATCTCCTCTCTTCTATTTCTTTTTTTTTTAGTATAGCAATGTGCACGTATGCATATACATGTGCATATGGTGTATATGTGTACATGCGTATATACATTTAAACAAATGACTATCAAGTATCAATATCATAACCTATATATATAAACCTTAAACATATCAAGATCTGCATTCATAATAGTCATTTGATGTAAAATATAGTACACGGGTTAATGCGGTTCTCAACATACTATTGTATCTGAAAAGAATGCCATCTTGCACCGATATCCATAAGTGTGTGTGGCACGTTAGTTTCAGATTTTAGAACTAATAATATGTTAAGAACCGCGAGAACCGTATATTGCATTTGTACATGGTGCATAAAAATTAACTAAAAGTAGTGGGGGAGAGAAACCTACACATTTAGACCATATGTAATGGTTAATGCCCCTTAATGGGTATTTTCTGACACATAAGCATAAACTCATCATCACTCTTTTGGGCAAAAAGATGAGTAATGGGTAACATCCGTAATGCCCCTTAATCATTACCTAATAATGATATTTGTGGAAAGCCCCTATAATGCCTATCGGGGTGGTGTAAGGGCATTTTAAAGTGCTATAAAACCCTTTAGTGCTCTCTTAATGCCCCACCACGTTTGGTCTTAAAGCAATATGTATAAACATATTATGTGTTCTTAACATATTATTGGTTCTAAAAAGGAACGCCATGCATGTATATTCAGTTCGATAGGTACTAGGTTAAATATGTGGTCCATGTGTGTTTAACTATCTTCAATACACATTACTTTCTTCAATCCTCCAATTTCAACAAACACTGTTCAAAGGATAGACTTGGACAGTTAGATACTTCAAATGCATACATTAATGAGACAAGAAGAGAATCTTGTAGATTTTAATCAATTTCATTAATATCGACATGATTGATTAATCCAAGTTTTAAAAGTTGTCAAAGGATTCTTAGGGAATCAAGCATTGCTGTAATTTTCAATGGACTTGCAGTAACACCTCAGAAATTGTTCATGATAAGTATGCTGTACTAAATAATAAGATTAAATTCATTGCTATATGGAAATAGAACCACTTTTAAGGAAAGCAACAACATATTTTTTGTAGATCTAAGTGAATATCCTGATATTTGTACTTTGAAGTATGTACTTTGTACTATGTTATGGTATGAGTGATGTTTATAGTTTAAGTATGTTGATAGAACCCAAAACTTCGAATAGAGAATGCAAAATTGAACAAGATAGTCGGCCTGATTCGAGAGGGCTAATCTCCAAATTCAGATTACAAAACAAATAATAATAACCAAGACAACTGCACAATAAACAAGATCTAGATATATATATTCTAATTCTAATCGGAAGTTTGCACCCCACTTCCCCATGTCCTGAATTTTTGGATCAACTACTCGCACTTCCTAAATGTTTAAATTAATTCTGAAATTAATTCCCGCCAACAGCTGGGTTCGTATCATATGTATTGGAGAATGTATCAAATTTTATAGTTATTTTGATTCAAGTAAACAAAAGGCAATGTTTATTGCACACATCCAGCTCTTATGTCTTATCATCATGTAAATAAACTGGTTGAGCTTGATAATAATCAAAACTGTAGTCATTTGAGCTGAGTAGATTTTCTTGATTTATACAATGTAGAACAGTCACTCAGAAAATCTTCAAAATGGGAAATGGACAGAAAGATAATATTATTAACTTTATGTTGTATTGATGAGTGTGAATTCAGTTTTGTTCTTTAGTGACTTGCATAGTTTGTAAAACAGTAAGAGGGTCCAAGTTGGTATTAGACTTGTAGAGATGTTATCAATTTATCATTAACTTATGTTGTAGCAATGTCTTTGTAGATGACGGGCCAGGATCACTTCGTGAAGCATGTCGCAGGAAAGAGCCATTGTGGATAGTTTTTGAAATATCAGGCACTATTCATCTGTCGTCCTACTTGAGTGTTTCATCTCACAAAACCATTGATGGCCGTGGGCAGCGTATAAAACTTACTGGAAAAGGATTAAGGCTAAAGGAATGTGAAAATATAATTATATGCAATTTGGAGTTTGAAGGTGGTAGAGGACATGATGTTGATGGCATCCAGATTAAACCAAATTCAAAACACATTTGGATAGATCGTTGCAGCCTGCGTGACTATGATGATGGACTTATAGATATAACTAGACAAAGCACAGATATTACAATTTCCAGGTCAGTTGTGAGTTTTTTATAAGATTTTGATGAATGTTGTTGATAACTTGACAAAACATAGATGTTAGAATTTCTGCAATTCTTCCTTCCAGATGTTACTTTTCAGAGCATGATAAAACAATGCTTATTGGAGCTGATCCAACTCATATTGGTGATAGATGTATTAGAGTGACCGTTCATCATTGTTTTTTTGATGGGACCAGGCAAAGACATCCTCGTCTTCGTTTTGGGAAAGTTCATCTTTTTAATAATTACACCAGGAACTGGGGAGTATATGCTATCTGTGCTAGTGTTGAAGCACAGGTGCGTGTTACTAAAATTTTGAACTCGGCATGTTCATAAGTGTTGGGATTTTATTATGTTTCATGAACGTGATTCTAGCATAGATACATTGAAGTAACACAATCGTTTTATGAAAAGGAAACCAGACAATTATCACATGTAACTATATTAACTGTTCCCTTACAGTTCAGATTTGCAAAGTCATTTGTAATTTACAGCTCAAATTAGGCTCTATTTCGTACAAGCAATTGTTGCATACGAGTAGGAGATTGCATATTAAAGTTCAAGTTTTATTATGTAACTTCGTATTGTTGTATTCTTTTTTCTTTAGATATACTCTCAATGCAACATCTATGAAGCGAGACAGAAGAAAAAGGCTTTTGAATTTATACTGAAAAGGTAGCTTCAATCTACTTTGGCTCCTAACTCTATAAATCTGTATGGAAGTTTACATAAAGAACAGGAAAATCATGAAATGATTAGAATTTCACTATTCAAGATTCTTAAGGTGATCCGACCATATGTTATTGTAACGTTAACATATTAATACTCTAAGGAGCACTGCCTAAATGTTCAGCAGCAACCACTCTATGTATATGTTCAAATCATTTTCTTTTCATACTAAAACTATTTGATGCAAAATTTGAGTTAGTAATGTCTGTACCTTCGACCCATTAACTTGTGAATGGACCAATTCAGCTTATGTTTTATCCCTAACAAGTGAAAAACAAAAGAAGATGAAAAGGAAAAAAGTCAAATAGGTTGAACGTGTTGAAAGGCACCTGAAACTTTTTTATAGTCAAAGAACCTCCTAAATCATTTTGTTTAAAAAATATATTATTATTGAACTAAAATATTTTCTGTAATCATATTTGATTTTCAGGATATTAATCACCTCTTTGACCCCATTACCCGACCTGCCCATTTTCCGCCTCATGTTCATCTAGTAGCATTTGTTCAAATTTAACGATCATGACTTTGATCGTACTTTCTTAGGCCGCAGATAAGGAGGAATCAAGATCAGGCTTGATAATCTCTGAAGGGGACTTGCTCTTGAATGGAGCTCAACCGTGTCCATTGAAAGAAGCCAACGGAGAACACATGTTTCATCCGAGTGAGTTTTACCCAATTTGGACAATTGAACCTGCTTCAGATTCATTAAAACACATTCTCCATATCTGCACCGGTTGGCAATCGGTTCTGAGACCTGCTGAATAAGGTAATGCCTTTGCTGCTACATGATTTTATGTCATAAATCATGTTTTGCTTCTTGTAATTATTAGTTGTTAATGATATGTAGGAATGAGTTAGAAACTTTAAGCAAAGTATATAAAAATATACTCAAAGAAGTCTTTATGGTCAAGTGAAACTAGTGAATGTATGATAAATGTGATTAAGTTGGCCTATTTATTTATAGGGCTAATGTAATAAGAATATAATAATGGTTAATAAAGGTGAATTTTTTTCCAAACACTTCAATTGTTAGCTGTCTTATTCAATGTCAACATGCAACCACTATGTAGTATTATTACCAATTGTTGCGTTCTTAAGATCATTTTTAGGTCATGTATTCTAACAAAAGCGCTTTTGTGAGTTTTCTTTTGATTGGTTTGATTTAATAGTTGTACCCCTATGATTTAATCGATTTAATGTTTTTATAAAAATATGCTTCTGTATACCTCATTTTGATCTTGTATATGTATGTATATGCCTGTTTTGAACTGTAGTCACCTTCTTATATGTCTTTATACAACTTGTATATGCCCACATTACAACTTATCATACGTCCCTTAGTATAGGGTATATCGAGTAAAATCATAGGGGCATATTTTTAATACAATCCATTAGTCTAAACAACGTAGTCACATACAAACTTCAAATTTTGGCCCTCAATTTATCCACTTAGTACTATGACTATGGCTACTAAAAGGTCCATTAGTGACCAATTGATCTTGATTTTATCAAGCTTAGCTAACTTAAATTTTAACCTATGAAAGACCATGAGTTTGCTGTCATAGAGTTCCAAGAGTCGACAAGCAGTTACGATTTTGTGTGCTTAAGGCATCTGCTATGAGCCGAAGCTCACAGACCAAAACCCAGACTTTTCAACCGTCTCTCTCATATGAACCATTGATTGCAAACGTACATGTAACAAAGATCACCAATCTTGAAGAAGTAAATAAAAAGTGTACCTATTCTTTCTTAAATGTGTGATTTGAATTAATCTGTTTATGGATAGCTCAACTTCAATAATTGGATGGGACTTTGGAGGATAAGTTGCTTATTTTACAAAATATGACAAGATTTATCAAGTAATACCGGAGTGCAAAGGTTACTTACAATCAGTTTTGCCCGCTAATAAAAAAGTACAAAAAAGTGTCACTACTGATAACTTATAGCCAACCAGTTCGGTCATAGTTGGTTTCAATCTTTCAATCAATGACATCTAAGCAGTTTTATTAACCGGCTATTTGGTCTACATTTTCTTGCTACATTTTCTTGCTACATTTTCTTGGTCTATAGATCAAATCTTCAAACAGTCATAATGAAAAGTATTAGTCAATCAAATAATAGGTAGTAACAAGTCAATCTAAAAATAAAGGAACCACTAGTTGTACTAAAATGATAATACAATTCACCCTCACATTATATAAAATTCATTGTGCAACTTATGAAAGTTGCTTCTTTTCTGATACTGGATACTCAAAGACATTAAGCTTCAAATTTTCATAACTCTGCTACACTTTTCATAATGGGCGTAGTTTAACTCAGTTAACTTGGTTCAATATAGCTTTGGTTAGCAGCAGTTTGATTATGATCATTGTGATAGCAGTCATTTTGGTTATCAAAATAATCTTAATCATAACAAAAACCACAAAAGCCGGATTATACAGAAACGCATAACCCAACTAGTTCAGAGACTTTACTTTCTTCAGCTTCTTATTAAAAGGTTTTCTGTATATTAAAGCGCTCTGCAAGCTTATGAAAGAAAATAGTTTTTGTGGTGTTCTAGTTCCAGTTTCTTTTCTTAATCAGATCTCAGCTACCCAGATTTTTGGAACTTTATGGTGTTAAAAAGTGAAACTAAACAACAGATCCACTAAAGTTATAAGCTGTAAAATGCATTCCAAAAAACAAGTCAAACAAAAAAAAGCACGATCCAATGTAGAATGTCTTATAACTCATTGCAAACAAACTAACAAACACATTTCTGATGAATTTAAGTCCAAAACTTGAAAGTGATTTGAACACCTAAATCTCCTCCTTGATGGTTTTCACCTTATGCCTTAATAGCATACTTCCTTAATGGGAAGTACTTCTCTTTCTTCTTCTCTCTTTCGGTCTTCAACGAAGCCTGCATCACAAAAAAACAATCCGATAAAGGTCCATAGCTCAAATAAAAACACAAACCCAACATGTTATGTGAAAAGAATGTGTTTAAACTAGAAAATGTGAAGAATCATAAAGAGGAACTAGTTGAAACGATATTAAATCATCAACACCACTTCAACTTTGGACACAATGAGTTTGAATTCATAATTACATCACAAGACAATCTATTCCCAATTTCCCACCATTGATTTGATGCAAGTACTATATCTATGAACCCGACAGTGTTACTTGCAAGAAACAATACACGAATCAACATAAAAGCCATTGAGCAGTACCTGATGCTTGGTAAGACGTCTGCGGATGGCTCTGGTTTTCTTTGGGCGCAAATCAAGTGGCAAGTACTTCTTGTTCTTGTATGCTTCCCTGAGAGCAGCCTTCTGGGTCTGTGAGATCACAGTCAGCACCTGAGCAATTGAGGTCCTCACAACTTTTCTGCAAGCATTTTAGTTAAAATCAAATTAGAAAACCCGCTTCAAAACCATGAAAACACAAACTCAAACCAGCAAAAGGAAAACAGAAAAAGCTCTGAGATATCACAAAAAGCCAAAACAAACCCACATTTCAAGCATCTGTACATCAAAAACCAGTAAAACAATCAAGTTTACACGAATTTCACATATAAGGAATCCAGAATACACAATAGAGCACAAGTCACCTTCAAGATACACTGAACATATTATATTAAATAAGTCAATAACACAATTTATCAACGCAATAGCCAAAATTCAAACCGATTTACTCTCTAAGAGCTACAAATATAGGGCACAATGGAACAGATGAGCAACTTGATAAACATGACATACAAATTCACTAGATTCATACATAAACATAATATGCTCACGGCTCATTATAAAAAAAACAACTGAAAATTATCACTAATTAATGCTAAAACACATATATGCCTAAAAACAGAACAAAATTCGACAAAATACGCCATGATTTTCAATTTATTGGCGCAAAGTTTTATCCAGTGACAAATAAAACTGCAATAAAATGCGCATGGTTCCATTGATCTGATAACTTAGAATCAAACTAAACAATAAACGAAAAAAACACGACAATAATCAATCAGATAAACATATACAGAAAGAGTGTGTGATACATTTTGGAAAGCTTGTTGGGAGCACCACCGGTGACTTTCGCAACACGAAGAAGAGCAAGTTCCGCCTTGAGATCCTTCAACTGAGCAAACAAATCAGCCTTCGATTTGTTCCTAAGCTCATGAACCTTGATTCGCGCTGCATTCACCAGCAAATCATGAAAAACGAATCAGTAAACATAAACGAAATCAACCTCAAACAACGAAGAGAATCACTACAACATCAAAAGTGAAAGCTTACCCATTGATTGAAGCTGAAGAGAACTGCGATGAAGGTCGGCTTGAGAGATTGAAACCCTAGGTACTATAAATGAATGAACGAAGGATTAGGGTTTTGTATACGTAAAGGCTGGAGATACGTGCGGGCCTGTTTATTATATTGTTTGCTTGGAAATTGGAATAAAGGCCCATTTCAGCCCATTCCAGCCCATTAAAATATATAGTTACTTTCGGCTTAAACTGGGCTCTAATTCATATTTTTTATACCAGTTTGAGTTAAAATCGGTTTGGGTTAGGATGAATATAGTCGATATTGGTTTTTGGATTCGAAACTGGTTTTCATAGAGTCAAATGATCGGTTCAGGTTTGAAACCTAGTTTATCTTAATCAATTCGGGTTTGGGTCAGTTTCTGACCAGTTCCAACACAAGAGGTTACAAACCGATTTCACTAGAGATGACAGTCAAACTCAAACCTGATAGGAATACCTGAAACATTTGAGACGGGTGTGAGATCGGGTAAGCGAGTATGAGATCTTTTCATTATTTTCGTACGTATAGGAGTATAGGACAGATATGGGATTATATGTTAAACTCGTTTGCCCGGGTCCCTTTTCCCAGTTAAACATGCCCATTTACCGAATTATATACCCAAAATATGTTTTTCTATTTTATACTTATTTTTAGTTATTCTAATTGTATTATATATCTTCTAGTAAATGGATTTTGAACCATTATTTTTTAGATACTATATTTATTTATTTTCGGTATATCTAGTTATGTATACACAGTAAAATTATCGATCCTCTTTCGACATTTTAATAATTTCAATACAAACTAACAATTTTGAAGAACAAAAAAAGTAAAATCATATCAACCCATCAAACTTGAATTGGTAACTAAACCAACGACCAACCCATTCAACGTTAACAGTTCGGATTTTTGTCAAAATCGACTGAACAAGATCGTAAACAACTAAACACCCCTACTCATAGTATTATGTGTATTTATTGTCGTTTGTTGGAATTCCATGTCTTCACTGTTTGGAGTGTTGGATTGTTAGGCAAAAACTATTAATGATGATTTATTTTAGAGTTAAAGTTTAATTTTATTTCTTAAGGTTTGTTAAAAATAACTATTTTTCTTCAAAAGATTAAAAAAATTAATTTATCTACAAAAGTTTTATAAATTGCTTCAGTTTCAGTTCAAAAGTTTAATTAGTTGTTTTAATTTTATTCAAGACGATAAAACTTTTGGAATTTAATTATAAAAATATATAAAACTTTTGGAGTAAATTAATGTTTTTTAATCTTTAGAAAATAATTATTTAGTAAAAATTAGAAAGCAAAATTAAAATTAACTTTTTATTTTAACAATTAAAGTTTGTGACAACGAATGTGTAAAATGCTTTTACTTGCTTATAATATAGAATTTTGCGACTTGTCATATCAACTTGACTGTTTACATATTTTTATGCATACGATACAATTATATAATTTTTATTTTATATCCAGTGCTTTACATCCTCTACAATTTAACCTATAAAATTTCACTTTTAATTTTATTACTTTATATTTCTCAACAGGATACAAAATTTCCATTTACGTTTCGTTATAAATTTTCAGAGTTACACTTCGTAATTTGCATGTGTGGTTTAATGTTATAACGTCTATTTCTTCCCGTTTAGCGGCCCCGACGCAACATGTGGGTGGTCCTAATTCAACTTTAGTTATTTTGTTTTTATGTTTTACGTTTCACATATATGGTTTAATATTGTTAAATCTATTTTTCCTATCGATTTTTTTGTCTTTTTTTGTTTGTTTGTCTTTTTTTTGTTTTTTCCTTTTGCAATTCAAGTCATTTTTCGGTGCTCCTGACCGCTAACGGTGGTGATGATATTGATGTTACTTGGCATGATTTTACGCCACCGCTGCAACGTGAGGTCTTAGTACTAGTTGTTCCTAATAATCAAATTAGATGTTAATTAATTAATTAGCTTGAATATAAATACATGATTGTTTTTTAACAGCAATTATTATTACTATGAAAATAATCACAAAATATGTATGTCGTAGGATTTGAACGCATAATCATGTCGTAGTAAGTTCATCATTTACCATCAAGCTATACTTCTGAGACAGATACGTGATAGGTAGCTATGTGGTTTTTAATTTAAATTGTAAATAAAAGGTGTAACGATTAGGTTAGTGTCTAATACTATGGTGGCTTGGTTATTAATTGCAAGGATAATTGGTTTGATATATTGTGTAGCGGGTTAGAATTTATATCTTACATAAGTTGAATAAATATAACTTCTTAAAATCATTAATTTTTTTGAAAAATTTATATGTAAGATATTAGTAGTCATTGGTAAAATAAGAAATGATAAATATTAAAGAAATATGAATGAAAAATAATTAAATTTAAGAATTACAAAATTATATTTTATATGATATAACTGAAATCTTATAATTTAGTACATTTTAATAAATAAAAAACAACACTTTTATTTTTTAAATATAGTTGTTTAATTTATTTATTTAAAACCCCTATCATTCATTATATATGAGAGAGACGAAAAAAAAGATGTTTAGATTTTTAAAAAAATAGGCACATATCATCTCTAACCTTCTATTTATTATATATTATAGAAGTATAAATAACATATCATCTTTCATATTATATATTATAGAAGTATAGATTATAATTTATCCACCTAATCATTACTAAAGTAATTTTGTTATGTGATTGTAGTAATATTGTGTGACAAAAAGAGAATGTGTTTTTTTTCTTTTTGGTATCTGAAATAAAAGAATTATTTTCTTTGTGACAAACAAAATGGCACTTAATAAAGTTGATCTATACAAATAGTTTTATTTCTGACAAAGTTTCTTCCTATTAGATTGATTGAATTATATATTATATTAACCTAAATAAATAAAATATATAGATCAAAAAAACCAAACCATTCATCAAACCAGCCTTTCATTTGTTCGACTCGTTTCATTACAATTTTGACTAGCTACATTGCTAATTCAGTAATTCGATTCGTTACATTACAATTTGACTCACGTAATAAATTAATCAATAATCATTTTAACCCATCATCTAATTATCAAAAAAAACTCTCTTTAACAAACCCTCCCCACAAGCAACAAAACACACATCAACTTAAGAAATTCTAAACGGTCAATTAACTTCCATATTCTCTAACCACATCACCTTCTCAGATTCTAAAATCTCTCATTCCCTATTTTTCAATATTTTTGGATCCATCAAAACACAAGCTTGTGTTTTTTTAAAACGCATTATTAGGCTCTCTCTTTCATGGTATGTTATCCTCTATATCTTCAATTTAACATGATTCATGTCTCATTGATTGATCAAATTCTTTTGTATTGTTCCCACAATCATTAGGCGGGCGAATCTTCAAATGTCAAATACGAAGAGGTACGTATCAATATGTTTTAGAAAATCATCAGTTTGTTCATCATATGCTCTATTTTCATATTTTTAAGAAATCACGTATTGAATTCATAAAGTTTCTAACAATCTTTTAGGAATTCATTACAAATTCAAAGGGGAAGAAGCTTTTTACGTGTCGATGGATCCCGACTGATTGTGAACCAAAAGCTTTAGTATTTCTTAACCATGGATATGCTATGGAGTGTAGTGTCTCCATGAAAGGTGATCTTGATTCTTAAATTTAATATAATTAATAATTAATTACATTAAACATATATTATGAAATAATTTGGATTTGAATAATCAGGAGCTGCAATGAGGCTTGTAAAGGCAGGATTTGGAGTTTATGGAATTGATAATCAAGGCCATGGAAAGTCTCAAGGAATTCAGGGCTTCATATCTCGTTTTGATGATCTTGTTGATGATAGTTCTCATTTTTTTACAAGCATTTGTGGTAAGTTTAAATTTAGTTAATTTGTTAATGTAAAATTTTATGTTCTTTAGGAGTTGAGGTTTTGTTTCTAAGTTTAGTAAATAAAACTTGAGGAAAAAATTTTGGAGTCTTGATCTTGACCAATTCAATTCAAACTTTAAAGAATGGCATTTTTTTTAAATAATTGCTTGATGATTAACCATTTTAAGTTCGGTTTATTTTCGAAAGAAAGAAAATTGAATAGTTGTATTCTTAACAAAGGTTACTACGAAAACAATAATTTATCTGCTTGCTTTTTGGATTACAAAAAAAAAATTAACGGCCAACGAATCATTTTTAAGCCCGCTTACCCGGGTAAACCCATTGGTGAAAGGCAACCCACGCTCGCTAACACAGACAGCGCTGGTGACCCAGCTCGCCCACCATTCCAAGATAAACCAACCACTCAAAAGTTCACTGTTATAAAACCCTTGACCCACTTGGATTACATTAAATAGTTTTTTATAACCATCTTCAAATTATCTATATCGTCAAATTATCTATATCGTCAAATTATCTATATTTACAATGTACTTACTTGGTCTGTTTGAAGAAAAACATAATACATTGTACATAATTTAAAAATAATATGTATAATTGAGATAAAACAAAATATAAAGTTTATACCAGTAAAATTAATCTAGTAATATAGCTTTTAAATGAAAAATACAAAACAAGTTCCTAAATCTAGCCTCACTATTAACCAAAATGATTCAAATGGTATCATCAAGATTGATTATTTAGGTTGTTCATAATCCAACTAATATCAACAAAGATTGACGATAGGCTGAGTTTTGAATTTGAATTATTTGTACTCATTTAATGTTTTTGTAGAAAGGAAAGAAAACAAAAACAAATTAAGGATATTGCTCGGAGAATCCATGGGAGGAGCAATGGTTCTTCGGTTACATATGAAGAAACCAGACTTTTGGGATGGTGGAGTTTTGGTTGCACCCATGTGTAAGGTGTGTACACCCTCTTCCCTCTAAACTAACAACACATGAATAGTAACTTATTGAAAAATATGAAAGACAAATGATCACTTACAGAAATTTAATAACGCCCGCAAAGCCTACTCTTTATTAATACACATGGCATGAAATTTTAAAGGGGGTTAGATTGGGTTAGATGGTTTCAAGGTTAAAAATAAAAATAAAAAACATTGAACACCCGAATTGAAAGCCTAGATAAGTTATTTTGATGTGTGTACTACTCTTATATAATTTCAAATCAATTTAGCGGTTGTCTGATGGTTTTTTATGCGCATTAAAAGACCAACCCTTGTTCATAGCCTCCTAAATGGTGCGAGCAAAACTTATGTCTGAATGGTTTGAATGTAATATTAAATATAATAAGACATTTTATCATTGTAATTTACTTATTATTTTTAATTTATTAAACTAATTAGTTGTTTATCTATCATGTGTTTTACATGCTATAATTACACCATTTTGTTATTTCATAATTTTATTTTTATAGAATTCATAGTTTTAGAAAAATACAATAGTGTTCACAAAAATATAATATAAAAAGACATAATAAACTACACTAAAAACACAATGACGCACATAATTCACAATAGCTGAAAATCGTAAAAAAATATTTTTTTTATATAATGATATTGTATGGTGTATGTAAAATATATAAACATTTAAATAAGGTGATGAAACTTGAAAAAAAAACAACTAAAGCAATTATGCCTGAAACACCCTCTAACAAACTTTTTTACTATAATTTAATCTCAAGATTAAAAATATTAATAATTAAGATTTTTTTTTACACTTTTAAAATTTATACCGTAAGCCAAATTGCATATTATAAGCCAAGTTTTACAATGAATTTATTACGGGGAAAAAACTAACAATAAAACCACTAAAAATTTTAAGGACCAAACCATTAAAAATTAGGATAACTTTTATTTAAAGGTTGCAAGGTTAAAGACGTTAAAGTAGTTTAATAAGGTTTTGAGAAATATTAACCAGGTAATAAATCAAAATGTAATGTTAGGATCATTTAAGAATTCAGAGATATTTTCAGAAGTTATGAAAACTCCTATCAAACACATAATTTTTTTTTTACATTTTATATACAAAATGTCTGAAATATAATGTTTACTCTCTCTCTCTTTCTCTTAAATTCAAAAGGAAAATAATGAACGGATTTGTAATCTATACACGTGCAGGTTATATGTACGTAATAATATTTACACATTGGTAGCTTAGCGTATAATTTTTTAGAAACATATGTAAATATTAGTTTGATGAGTTTTTATGTTATTTTAATGGTTTTTAAATTATACAAACATACACAGATGTGTGTAAAACATAAAAAATATAAAAATATGAAATTATTTATATTAGATCTTGTGGTTCTCAAGATGTTCGGTAGTTATCGAATGATCCTAATCCTTAAAATGTATTTGTAATTTTTGGATTACATATATACATTTCTTCATGACAATTCCAAAAGATCTAAAATACCCCATAAAATGTATAAAAACATCTACATATTAACAATTACAAGTGAAGCTCGAACTAAATAAAAGATTCACTACTTTAGTCAAATGACTAGTTTTTTAATAAATTACACGTTTTCCTTGTATAAAGTAATAAATAAATAAATTGTCATATACCATGTACGACTAAGGTTTAAGTATCTAACACCTTTTTTTATATAATCCATAATAGAGAGTTTGAAATTTCTAAGTGAATACAATAATATAATAGTACCTCACAAAGTCACAATTGCTAGAAGAACAACGAAAAGAAAGACTAAAATGGTAAATTTCACAAAGTTAATATTTGTTCATTTGTTTTACTTTTTACCCCCTAAAGTATCGTCTTCTTGTCATATAATACTTTAATAGTGTACCTTGTAACATTTTAAGTTAATTTTTCAGATTGCTGACAGTGTGAGGCCATCACAAATTATGGTTAATGTTTTAACACAACTTAGAAGATTCATTCCAACTTGGAAAATTGTCCCGGGTGAAGACATTATCGAGCTTGCGTTTAGAGATCCTAAAATTAGACAGGAAGTAATTACAAATTTTGTATTAGATAACTTCTTTGTTTGATCAACTATTATAACTTTAAGCATATGTCGATCTTCCTCTTGATAGATTCGCGACAACCCGTTATGCTACAAAGGTCGTGTGCGCCTACAAACAGCTATGGAGTTGTATGCTGTGACCCTAGACCTTGAAAAGAGACTAAAAGATATAACATTGGCGTTCTTGATTGTGCATGGTGAAGATGACAAAGTGACTGATCCTTTGACTAGTAAACTCTTGTACGAGAATGCTTCTAGTACCGACAAGACCTTCAAGTTATACCCAGGAATGTGGCATGCACTCACTTATGGTGAGTTTACTGAAAACACTGATATCGTTTTTGCTGATATTGTTAGTTGGATCAACGAGAGAATTGATCGAGGAAACTCGAGAGTGGAGAAGGAGCAAAAGCCGAAGAAGAATGAGCCTCAAGGTATCGCTAAATAGGATCATCGCTAGGTTGGGTTTCAACTCGTAGGGTATACACATGTTTCTTAGCATAATAATCATAATTCATATGTTTTTTGGGTTGTATAAAGGTATTCATATAAACTCTTTTGATCTAAAAATGTTTATTAAGATCAAGAGAGTTGTGTTGATGAATGACATCATCTAAAAGTGAGTAATCAAAGCGAAATCGAGTGATAAGAATCAAGACAATCTTGATATGAGATGGATAAAAGCTCTATCTAAAGCCCCACGATATAATGTCAAGCATGGACCTAATCTCACCATAAAGACAATCTTGAAATGCAATTTACTTGATCTTGTTGGTTGGCTGGGTATTGATGGATTATGTGAATTTACCAGCAACTTCTTCTAATGGTAAAAAGAAACAAAAATTCCAATGCAAAACTACCACAAACATGAACAAAAAATACTAATAAAAAATACAGTGGGCCTAGTGATTGGTAAATTAGCAACTTGAGTACAAGTGGTAAAGCTAGCGGTTGACCAAAGGACATAAGGGTTGTAGCTCTTGAGCTCATTAAACATGATTTTCACCAACAACATTATTACATGGTAGTGAGTTAGTGACGACGAAGTTGATAAGGTGATTAGCTTTTTCGAGGTTCACAAAACTACTTTGGAAGTCTTATATAGCAACGAAGAAGAAGTCATAGGGTATACACCATTGAAAGTCTACCTCATATGGATGAACACACAATTGATGGTGTTGAAATCATTGTTCATGTAAAATGTATGCCTTACTACACTATAAAGGCTCTCTTTGTACGTTTAAACGGATTTCTTTTTGCTCGATTTACCATTTTCTCCATTGTAAAATATTCAAAAGACTATAAAAAAGTTTTTTTTGTTCAAGTGAAACATGTTAAATAGACTTTCTTAGCCAAAAGAAAGGCGGGAGCTTAAAATGGTACAACCATTTTTCTCAAGTGTTGCTATTGTGAGCGTGGGCATGAGCTTATAGCGGTTTTACCTCTCAAACTAACACGATGGTTCACAAAGAGTGTTTGGTTCAAACCAACGACGAACAATCACAACCCTTCGGCTTGTTAGGTTCAAATGGTGTGTGTTAGAAGGGGTGCGAATACAACTCATCAACTTTTTTTAAGCAAAGAAAAACACATAACATACCAAAAAGCTTGTGGTCCAGTGAGTTAGCATTTCTTAAAAAAAACATACCACCTCTCTCTTTCTTATGATATCTATCTATCGTTCCTTTTTGTGCCATTTTACCACATGTGTATTAGACATTACAAGTTTATAACAAGATTAAACATTTCACTTATCTTATTTTAAATAAATAAATATTAGCGTACACACTAAATTTTATGATAGTTTGATGATATTAAGGTGCATAACGATACTTCTTCACAAGTAATTGAGAGTTATAGTCCCACGGTGGTCGTTAATGTCGATTTAGAAGTAATTTTAATTAGGTATGTGAGTTATATGTTAGAAAATTTATATGTATGTATATATATATATATAAATACATATTAATATTTAGTCTGACAATTCTAGCCAAGGTGTTACACTTTTAATTAACGAAAGATGGTTCCAACCAATTGTTGATCAAAACTGACCAACTTAGATCATTGGAGAACCAAAACACCATAAAAATACAAGAGTCGAATGAAAACAACACGTAACTCGCATACCAAAGATCCGTATTTGATAAGGTTTTTGAGGGATGTTATGACACAAGTATTTTAGACCGTTGCTTTAGATTTCCTATTAGAAAAGGCATATGACATTGACAACTGATGGACCCAACACGTAGCTTCATTTTTTTGTTCATTACAAAACAAACAAACCAAACTTTAAACCAAGCCAAACTATAATTCGCCCAAAAACAGCCTTTGACTCGGACTGATTTCCCAGCCAAAACTATTAACTAAGATTCCAGATGCCATTCGTAGATCCAAACTATATAAGTATGCACTAATATTAGAAAAACATAACTTAGGTATGTAGATTCAGAATATACATATTCATTATTCATACCGCGTGGGGCCCATGGTGTGATGATTTTGCCAAACGGCTAATTGGCTTAAGGTATATGTAAGCAACTAGTGAGTTATACTAAAGACCATATATGTATGGTTGTTACTTGTCATTGTTGTCCGAACCATCTGCTTGATGGTAAGATATCATCTTTTGTTTTGGTTGACCCGTCTCTATTTCAGACATCCAATCCGGCACATTTGAGGGATGAAACTGAGACCGCGAGTAGGACTCAAAAAACTCTCGGTTCTCTTTCTCTAACTCGTTCCACACTGCATTATGACATTACAATCGTGTTAATACAAGCATGGAAACATTCTTGTAATAATATAGATACATATACATACATATAGAGAAGGTCGTTCAATACAGAAGCAATTGTTATTAAAGAGGCAGCTCTACAGTTACAAAGCCGCTTTTTGTATTATAGGTAAAGCAACGGACGCATGTTTTTATGCAGTTCTCGTGGTTTTTAACTTAAATTGGTTATGTATTGAACGTGTCCCTGTGTGTGTGTGTGTGTGAACGGCTAAAGTCCAGCACCTGGTTTAAGATGTGTTACCACAACTGTATAACTATGAGGAAAAAAGAATAAATGTCGCGAGTGCATACATGAAGTGGACATGATTAAGATTTTGACTAACCAGTGGAGGTGATGACTGCTTTGATGTTTGCATGTTTAGAAAGGGCTTCCATGCACTCATCTTTGCTCATGTGAAAGATCAAACACTTTTCTATGAGATGTTGGACCTGCATACATCGACTCACCAAGCGTCAATCAATAATAATACGTCGTGATCAACTATGGAACCGTACACAGTAAACTTATCATAATACCATGTGTATGTAGGAAGCTGAGATGTCACCCATCCACACAAACTATGTATCTATGATTATACAAATTTGGGTGATTTATGATGGGATTCCAATGGTGAACACAAGCAACACTGAGTTGATCAGAGCTGCATATGGTTAAGTAACGATGGCGCGAAAGGGAAGATCAATTATGTAGACGCTTGAAAGATGGTGTGGGTCAAGCAGTCCCATGTGGGAGACAGATAATAATTGGTAGAGAAGCTATTAAACAGGATTCTAAAATGACTATTAATGACATGTAGGATTCCCATTTAGCAGCCTAAGCCCCACATGACCGGTGGGTTCCATCGCGTTCCCTACAGTTCGAATAATAGACGGCTCCTCACAAACCTTTAACCAATAAGAAAGTGCGATATGGCGCTCTTGATCAAACATTTGTGTTGTGGTGGATGTAAGGTTGTCTACATGGGGTTGTGGCAGTCTCTAATTGCTGAAAACACATAATAGTAGCAAATTGCAACAAGTACTCGTGTTGGGTTAAAAAAATTCAGTTCTTTACAAACTTATCAAGTGCATCGTTCGAAGCTCAGCTTAAAAGGAATTAGGTTAATGCATGTATCTTAACCAGGCCAATTAAGGGTTGCAATTAATAGCATATATACTGACCAAAATATAGTAAACACCCTCTAGCTATTCATTCTAAACTAGGAGATATGAGAATACCCAAAGAGACTGTACTACTGTAGAATCTAGAGGTGGCAATTTCAACTAATTTACTTATAAATGGGGTGATTCTAGTTACGTTTTCTCTCCCATGAAAACAAAAATAAAAATTAATAGCTTAAAAGAAATCAAGTCATATGGGTCGGACCATAGTTCCCGAAATCGCTCAGCAGCCGCGAATTGCGTATTGGATCGTTTTGTACCCAATCGCAATTCGAAGTCGTTCCGATCGGAGATGAAATCACGAATTCGTTTTTTTGAAAATCAGCCAAGGTGTATCTTAATGCATAAAACCACTTAATCATTCAATTCTAAAACAATATATATATACTACTGGAAATATATGATCTTTGTAATCATATTTTTGAAAATGTTAACAAAGATTTAAACTCTTTGAGTATAAGAATTTTGGGTCAAATGACCATAACTCTTGTGATTTCTGTTTTGCTACCTAACTTCTGGCAAGTGATTCATCTTTTTGCAGATCATTGCTGCCCATAGATGGATAACCTGTTGACATAAAGTTGATATGAGTTATTCTTTTAAAAGGAAACAAAGGTGCATCTTGGTTTTGTGAGGGTCAACAATGATAGCCTTTGGACCCAAGCTTCGTTTTGCATTTGCAAGAGATAGTTTTAGTAACCTGAACCCTTGGCATCCTGATTAAAAAAAAAACCAGAGGTGGAAATCTTGGCTAGCCCAAAGTGTATTTTTCAAATGTAATACTCCTAAACTATTTTATTAAAATAAGATTATTATCGATATAATATAACTTTGTAATCATATCTGTCGTTTTGACACATCAATTATTTTCAAAAGTAAAAAAAAATGAAACGAAAGTGTTTCGGGTCACCCCGTTCCACTTTTCCAAATTAACCATTTTGGCTCATTATCCAACCCGCTTGATCCACAAATGTTGGCCACATATATGAAAGAAACCTTACTCATTTCACAAATGGGTGTGTCCCTAGTCCCTTGATATTAGCTTCAAGTGGTACAAAGTGCCAACTATATTAGAAAAAAATGCATGCATCTACTTTTATGCAAATGCTTTCTTCTTCAGTTTTGTCTTGACTTTACATACTTTACATTAATCCTACTCATAAACAACATTCTTGTGAAGCTCAACCCCACTCCTTCCACTAAAAAGAAGGCAAATTAGCAAACAAGATACTCTATCCTACCCAACGTAAATGTAATATCTAACATGTCAAGCAATTAAACGAGCATGTTTGACTATTAGTTGTGTGTTAGTTGCTCCACAATAAGGAAATACATAGGAATCGTCTAAACCACAATCGTTATTACAGTCATTTACTATAATACAAATTAATGGTTAAGTGGCACTAAAACCTAATACAAAAGAAAATGATGCATCAACACTGGGACAGCAGAGAAAAAGAAAACGGTCCCATTCACTTCGGGATGGTGGCATTAGTAACTAGACATTGAAAAAACTCCAGCTCCTCTAACTTTTAGTTTTCTGCATTATAAACTCTTAACCCTACTAATCATTAAAAATAGACCTTAACTTTTGGTAGGAAGCCTGAAAACAATGTCAATCTACCACATTTCAAAAAGTTAAAGCAGTGGTCCTTGATAGGTGCCTGCGGGGGAAAAAACAGCATTATAGTGCCCCCTGCACCGTCCTTATATGCGGTACAAAATTCACAACTATAGTTTCAAAATATGTATGTATACCTCATGATCAAAAGAGAAACAAGCATGAAACAGAGTCCAATAGAAATTTTTTTTTGCCAAGTCCCACCAAAGTGGCTGAGCTGCATCAAAATCATGAATTAGTTTCACTCATAAATAATGTAAGTAAATCATGAAATGACTGATAGATATTAGTAGTCAATGATATGCTTTTTGATTTCATACTCTTAACAAACATTAGTACACGGAGGGACCAAATATCCATAAGCGAACGCATACGGGTTCAAACTGAAAAGCAGATACTGGAATAGTTAAAAATAAATGCCAACCAAAGATTAATGACAGTATATAGTTTTGTAACTTAACTTAGTGTTTACTTTTGTAAGTTTTGAGAATCAAGAGGCTTTATGCTTAAAGCATTGAAGAATAATTCCTAATGTAGCCTCAAAGCATTGAAATTTGACAAGAGATAACCGATTTACCCCTTACTCCAACAAATAAATGGGAACAGAATAATAAGAAAAAGATGAAAAGCACCAATTTTTTTATTAGGCATTTGTAAGAAGTACCATTTAGTTGCATACTTCTGTTTTCACTTAAGTTAAAATAAAATCACATGAGGAAATGTTCATAAAAAAAGAAGCAAAAGGAAAAGTGCAAATCAACTGTATTAGAATTGAAACTTTCTAATAGAACACATGACTCAGACCCCATGTGCAAAGAGGATATCTAAGACTTCAAATAGTAACCAACTGAAAGATAAGAAGGTATGAAGACCACTAGCAATACAGTAACAAATAGTACCTTTGACCATTAAGAAGTCAAAGAAGATCTGAAAACTATCTTAAATACATAGAAGGATGATCGTATCTAAAAAGGTAATTAACCTGCAACCACAATATCCTCATGCAGACCACAATTTTAGGTGGATATTTTTGCCTACAGTCTAAGCCTTATCTCACCCTCTCTTTATTGTTGAATAAGTATCTTCCCTTTTAATATTTGTTCAAGTTATTTAATAAAATGTGAAGAATGATTAAAAAAACTTTTAAACAAAAGAGAAAACCCGGTGCACGAGACTCCCACATGCACCGAGTCTAGGGTCATTTGACCTGATGCACGCATTCCTATCTGTATTTCTGCAAGACCTTTTTCATAACTTGAACTCGTGACCTTCAAGTCACATGACAACAACCTTACCATTGCTTCAAGGTCCGCCTCAATAATAAGCTTTTAAAAAGTTCTAGGATTATACAATTGCAAATATCTCCACCATGACAACAAGGACTGCAAATGTAATAATCATACAACAATTCAAAAAATCAAAGCATGATTTCTGGTACGGTTGTCAAATAGAAATAGTGGCAAGAACATATGGTGATATTCGTTTTTCCACATATTAATGGATTGATCAAACCTACTTGTAACTGCTTGCTCTTAGCTACAATTCTCAACTTCTAGATAACAGATTCAAATGAATCATGAAGATTAACAAGCTCCCATTGGACTTCATCAATTCCTCTACTATAACATGCACAAATACTACATATATATAGTATATAGTTACACACTTCCAATCACACGTATATAAGCAAAAAAACATAGATTAAGAGATATCAGGATTGAGTGCATTATAATGTGATTTCAAGCAGAGTATCATGTATTCCATTACGATTTACAAATATATGACTTTAGAGAGTAACGTTTCGTCATTCTCCAGCCTTAGGATTATCATAGTATCACCTTATCTATATTTTAGTAACGTTTGCCATACCTTAACAGGAAAATGTTGGAATTTTGGTATATCAATCAACACACAATCAAAAATAGAGCTCAAGTAATTTTTTTAGATAACTCGATGAGATGATACAGGAGCAGATTACATCATAGTTTAAATAAGAAAAATACAACAAGAAAGTAACAACAACCTAACGGTAACATGAGTCATCAATGACTCTTTATTCAATCAACTAACATACTAAAATAAAAGGCATATTAGAAAACGTGTTGTGACTTATTCTTGCTCCCATGCACGTGTACCATACTACCATCTAGTAGCTTGAGCTCCATGCATGCGTAAATCTTTGACTCACATTTTATCACCCTCTCTTGAGTCAAACTGTCGCATGCCCAACAGCCACCTGAAATAAACAAAATTTTCTTTTGATAATGACTTAGTGAGAACATCAACCACCTGGTCATGCGTGCAACAAAACTCCAACGAGACCAACTTCTTTTCTACCATTTCACGGATGAAATGAAACCTCGATTCAATATGTTTGTATCTATTATGGTGCACAGGATTCTTAGACAAGTTGATAGCAGATTTGCTATCACAGAAGATAGTGGTAGCATGATCTTGGTGTAAACGCATATCCTCAAGAACCCTACGAAGCCAAATGGCTTCACAAGTAGCTCCAGTGACAGCTATATATTCTGCTTCGGTGCTCGACAAAGCCACTGTGAGTTGTTTCTTTGAGCACCAAGCTACCGCTCCGCTACCAATATAAAATACATATGCCAACACACTCTTCCGGTCATCAATACAACTAGCCCAGTCGCTATCACTGTAACCGGTCAATTGAATGTCAGTTCCTTTCGCGTACCTAAGACCAAAATTAGTAGTTCCCGCTACATACTTGAATATTCGTCGGACTACACCCATGTGAATTTTTTATGGGTTTTGCATAAATCTGGATACCATGCTTACAGCATATGCAAGATCCGGTCGTGTATGCGTTAAATAAATAAGGTCGCCCACCATGCTCCTAAACATTTATGCATTAACCTTTTCGGCACCATCCTGAGTCGACAACTTCTCATTATTGTTCATCGGAGTGGTTTTAACATTATCGGTCCGATGAGCAAACTTTTTTAATAGACTCAAGAAAATGCCATTGTCATCTTGAAGAACTTCAAGACCAAGAAACAAGCTTAATAGTCCCAAGTCAGTCTTTCAAAGGTGTGTTTCATACCATCCTTGAATTCCTGAACTAAATCCACACATGAGGAGGTACAAATAATGTCATCAACATACAAACATACATTATTAGCCTCATCATTCTCGGCCACGTTGACCTGCGTCTCATCGTTATACCAACAATCTTTCTTTGAGTGACCACACTTCTTGCATACATAGTAGTGAGGCACCTTGTTGCGATCTATGGAACTACGACCATGACCAGGCGCACGATCGCGAGGTGAACCACGATTGCGTCCTGGACCCCGAGATGGTTTAACTTGGTCTTGAAATACTTGAAGCGCTTGTTCATCTTGTAGTTCCGGTTTTTTCGCAGGACTTATTTGCATCCGACTATTCATCCGTTCTTCATGGGATTGTAACAAACCCATCAACTTAACTGGAGTTACCTCGGCAAGATCAAACACGACTTCAATTGATGGAATGACATAGTCATACTTTTGTGACGGGCTGCGAAGGATCTTTTCAACAACCTTCTGATCCGTGAGTTCTTCTCCATATGACCGTTGTCGACCTACGTTGTCCATAACTCGGGAGAAGTAGTTCCCGATAACTTCCTCGTCTTTCATAGCGATATTCTCAAAATCACGTCGTAACCCTTGAAGCTTCACTGATTGCACTTGTGAGTCTCCCTGAAACTCGATCCGCAACGTATCCCAAGTTTCCTTTTGTCGATGAGGCTGTAGCAATGCTAGAGAAAAGGAGGTCGTGAACCCCCTGCTTAATAATAGACATGGCTAATGCATCCTTTCTCTTTGCTTCTTAATGATCTCTCGAACCATTGTTAGCAGCAGTGACACCTAAATAGACAATGTCCCACAAATCGCGAGATCGTAGAATTGTCTTCATATGGATGCTCCAATGTTCATACCCGTCTCCTTTAAACACTAGAATGGGAACAATAGAGTAGGGTAGAGGGAGCGGTATTCTTAGCCCTTGCGTGATTGTAACATCTTGAATTTTACGTTAAATTAAATGTTGCATCATTAAATTCTTGTAAGGGCTATTGTTGGCATATACGAAACTTAAGGGTTACTTATGGGTTTGTCGTAATTTCCTCTAAATTGGAATTTAATAGTGATAATTATATCATATTAATAAATAACTATGATAATAATAATAATAATAATATTATTATTATTAATAATAATAAGAACAATAAAGGTGATATGAAATGAAATTACTAAACTTGAAAATGTTTAAGCATTAAACTTAATTTAAGTTCAAGGGGCCTTTTTTTCAATTTAGAAACCTTGAAAATAAAGTTTGGGCACGAAATAACAAACTGGAAACCACAGGGACCATTTGTGTAAATTTTTGAAAACCCAAACCATTCCCCCTTCAATCCCCGTTTTCCCGGCCGATCACCGGCCACCGTCGGCCGCGACTCCGGCCACCCCTAAAACCATCAAAACTTGATATTTTCTTGATCTAAAACCGTCCCCTAACCGTCTTGAACTTGTTTTGAACACCATTATGAACCTTATTTGCATTTAAACATCGGTTACTAAACCAAGCGAGTGGGTAACCGAAGCTTTTAATCATAGAGACGTTCGAGCCTTAAACATCAATAATTATGCAATTAACTTCACTTGATCGAACGTTTATCTAACTCTAACCTGTACAACTCTCAATTCTTACCTGAAACAACACAAAACACCCCATTTGATTTTCTCTAGGCCGCAACCTACAACACTATCGACTTGCACCTTCCGACACACCTAAGCTGCAATTGATAAGGGCTTTTGGTCTGGTTTATCATACGAAGCTACCCACGAAGTTAATTTGATTATCTATACCGATTGCTCACCCAACGACTCAACTCCAGTCGCGACTAACATTCGTCTTGTTCATCTTCAATCCTTTATCAAAACGGGTAATTAGACACATCATATTGTTTGCATTTACAAGGGGAATCAAAGCCCCATGTTTGTATCCATTAACACAATCGATTTGGCTTTCAATTTGTGGTCCAATCGATTTAGGGTTCTAAGGGAATGGGGGAAATCTATTACTTTGTGTTTAAAAGAATTTCAAACCAAGTTAAACCGCGGCTGTAGCCTTGGTTCACTGGTTAAGACAATGCATTGTTAAGCATGAGGTCCCGGGTTCGAACCCGGGCAACCTCACATTTTCTTTTTTGGGGGTTTCCAGCCTTCAAAAATTATATAAAAATTTTGATAAATTACTAAAAGTAATTTTATAAACTTACTTTTTTTATCACTCTAATAAATTTCTGTAAAGTTATTTTTTTAAATTAAGTTAATATTTTGTAAAACAAGGATTATATTTGGTTATTAATATAAAGAAAACTTTAAATAATGGGTTAAATCATAAAAAAAATTATTATTATTGGTTCACACTTTATTGTTTAAAAATTATAATTTTTACAAGCTAAGATATAAAAGGTTACCTACACTTTATAATTTGTTTTGTTAACCATATCCAACGATTCAAAGTTTATGTCTCCATGACAAAATTATTAAAACAATGTAATTCTTTTTCTTAAATATATATATCAAGGAATCCCAAGCTTTCCCTTGAAACCCTAAATTATGTTTAATCGTTAATCTAAAACTTAAATCTTATAAATACATATATTAGGTGCATTGTGAAAGATTACGCTGAATCGACGCTTTTGATTATTTTCTTATTAATCATCCAATAAATACTTTTGATCAAGTGAGTATTTCCATGCCCCTTTTTGCTTATTTTCACACTTTGGGGTGAAACATGTTAACTTATTATCATTGCACTTGTAAACTTATTTGAGACTTGTAAACCTATGGCAATTCATCTTGTAAAGTTGTGGTTAGTTAAACTTTTGTGGTTACCATGTTATGGCGTTATATGTACAATCATTAACTATTGCTAGCCCAGCGAAGTCACAGATCTATGGGCAAGACAAGCCTGCTTTGGTTGATCCAAGTACACTTAGCTGATCGTATAATCTTGTAAACGTTTGAGACTTGTAAAACTTTGTCGAGGTTTGATTGTTGCATTGTTCATAACATCCCTAATCACTTTATTCACTAATTTATGACTTGAATTGCCATCTTTTATATAATCTATGTACTTAAAACTATGGAATGCTCACCAATATTATTGTTGACCCTTTATTTTTAACATGTTTCAGGAAACGCCCAAGTTTGATTCCTACACATTGAAGCTTACACATCTAGGAATGGACCTAGATAAATAAGTGAATTAAAAAGACTTGTTATCTTTTATGTGATGGTTTTATTTCTTTGGGTCTTATGTTTGTAATGATACAATTGAATTTTATGATAAAATTATATTTGGGTTAATAATAGCGTTATGTGGCTGTGAACGATCTTAACTCTCACTCCTCGACGTTTCCACCGTCAAGGTTGGGGTGTGACAGTGATAGTAGTGGGTATACAAGGTACGAGAACAGAAAGAGCCGGTAATGGCTCTGATACTAAAACTGTTGGAACTTTGGTATATCAATCAACACACAATCAAAAATAGAGCTCAAGTAATTTTTTTAGATAACTCGATGAGATGATACAGGAGTAGATTACATCATAGTTAAATAGAAAAATACACCAAGAAAGTAGCAACAACCTAACAGTAACATGAGTCATCAATGACTCTTTATTCAATCAACTAACATACTAAAATAAAGGACACATTAGAAAACATGCTGTGACTTATTCTTGCTCCCATGCACGTGTACCATACTACCCTCGAGTAGCTTGAGCTCCATGCATGCGTAAATCTTTGACTCACATTTTATCAGAAAAATCCATATCTATTTTGCAATTTGGTCTAGAATTCACTTAAATGGATCTTCAAAAAGCACAAATTTCATGTATGAGACTATGAATCGATCAAAATTCAAAATATTCACAGGATTGGCAAAACGTATACTGTGTAATGATCAACAAAAGAAGAAAGTAGTAGGTCAAATCGATATATACATCGGATTAGGGTTTATAAACCTGATCGATACTGATCCATCATCGATATGAACGGTCTTTTAGTGTTGTGGGATCGTTTATTTTCAAGCTATTTTTAATTTACTTACTCGCGTAATATGACGGGATCATATTTTACATACGACACGAGTTTCTAATTTTTGTTATTCTTATAGTAATTTCACAAAAGTTTATTATATTTTTTCTAAGCTAAAATTTATAAACCAAATAAAAGAATTTTACATGACGACTTGTACATTTATGTATTAATTTATTGTACCTTACAAAATACATATCGGTTTAGCAAAACATTTACACCAAAATGTTTAAAAAGTACACATTTATGATTGTAGTATCAAAAGGTTTTTAAACATAATAGATTGATATAGAAATTTTAAAACAATTAAGTTTTTTTGTCTATGGGTAGATAATGTAATGTTTTATGTAATTTTTAACTTATAATAATTATAAGGTTATTATATAACTGATTGTAAAGGATAATTTGTAAATAATGTTAAAAATATTATTTTACCTTTAAAATGATTGTACCTTGTGCATTGAGTGATATAAGTGTTCTTAATTTAGTGATATCTTAAAATACCATTTTTATATGTTTTATATATAGTATAGATATAGATTAATGTTTAATAAGTTAATAAATTGAAAAACATGTTTAGCAATGAAAAAGAACTTTTCAAATAGGGTTAAAAAGTAGTTTTGAAAAAGTTAAAAATGCATCGTTTTACATGAATGAGCTAAATCAAATATTTTTAATAAACATTTTTTTTGATTTTTTGATTCACAAATTAATCCAAATGCTTTTAATATATTCTTTTTGTCGAAAGTGTTTTTCAACTATAATAACAATCCCAATGCCAAACACCCTCAAGATCTCTTTTGGAGATGATTATACAATAGAAAGTTGAGAACAAAACTGATTCGTATTTTACTTTTAACATAAATCTATTTTATGTATAAAATAAAACTTGAACCTAACATTACTGGTCATTCATCTGAATTATTAAGAATGTGTATTAGCATATATATACATATATATACGCGTGTATATATATACGTATATATACGTATATATATACGTATATATATATAATACGTATTTTGATTATGGCAAATCTATACTTATTAATAAAATAATAACTTTAGTGACACGTGTCATTCTCTTAAGACTTTATTTTTTTCAATTCCCGCCTAAATATGTATATGTTCTTAGTATTAGTTCATATTCATTTGATTAAAACTTAACTTATAATACAAGAGACATTTAGGGAAAATTTGAAAATATAAGCCTTAATTAGAGCATATTTTTTGTTGGAAACTAAATCATATCCGATATTTCTTTTCTTTTTAAATAATTCATCAATAAAAACTGTAGAGATAATCTATGGTTTTCTTCATATATGAAATCGCTTCCTTGATTGTGTGTTTTCATTAAATATTCAGTTTATATTCGAATTTAAACAAAGGTTATTGAATGTTTTCATCGACTCCTCTCCAATTTAAAGGAATTAATGGGTATTTTTTTGGAAATAAAATCATACCCATTTTTAATATATTTGTCAATCATCTTAGATTTACAACTCTTACGATTTTTCTTTATAAATTCTGATGATACCGACTTCGACAGGTTTCATCAACGTTCTCATTTTGCCTTCGGTTTCATCAAGTGTTTTTAATAAAAGGTATTTATTTTTTTGTTATATTTGAGCTTTCATCATTTGTGTTTATGATTTAACCTCTCATTGTCTACAATTGTGTTTTTAGATTAATATTATTTATTTTCAATTTTTTGATTTGAAGGTGATCTAATTTAACAATCTATATGTAAAAATGTATTACATGCTTCTACTTTTTAAACATCTTTATTTTTTATATGTAGTGTCATATTATTATTATGTTTAATTGGAATTCGTTTTATATGTGCAAATTGTTTTGATGTATCTAGAAGTAATATTTAAAATTACACTTTTATTCCACGTTTGACTTTGAAATCTTCAATCAATAAGATTTTTTTTTTAATTTCAAAGAAGACAATTTCTGTTAGCAGTCATGGTAAGCTCTATGTCGTATTATCTCGAGTTAAAAGTACACAGAGATTAAAATTATTAATATTATATAATGATGAAAAATACCAACAAAACAACAAATGTTATATACAAATAAATTTTCGTATGTTTATGAATTTGAAATATTATTTTTCATATTCAATTTAATTTGTTTATTACTTAAAATTCTTATTTATAACTTTATTTCATTCCATATTATACACAATTTAGACATATAAATATTAGTAAAGAAACCTACTAATATTAGATATAGTTAATGTTAGAAATCATACATAAAAGTTGATATAGAAAGATTATCAACAATATTATAATTTACGAACTTTTTTAAACGACAACAATACTTTTGGATTGAACATGTGTATTACGCGGGTCTTTAGCCTAGTAACATTAATAAATACATTATTCAAAATCTTTAATTGAGTATGTAAATCTGACATGATTGCCAACTTAGTTTGACAATAAAAAGGATCTATCTTCTTACTCTAATAAAAGAGTAAATGAGAGTGTCACATGTCATTACTACAATCCTCCTCATCAAAATTTTTCCGCCTCCCTCTCTTATTAAATAATTACTTTAATTACTAATAATATTATTTTAATACTTCTTAATATTTAATAAATTAAGAAATAATCTATTTATTAAGTTTATTTCTAAATAAATTAATACTTTTAAAAAGTCAATTTTAAAAAATAATTAAGCAAATTTGGGAGTTGTAATAAGAATTTTTTAAAACATGTATTTTATACGGTTTGTTTTAAAACAAAATGTTTATTTAAAAATAACTAAATTCAATATTTTAAAAAGTCAATATCACTGTTTTATCATTTATAGTCATTTCTCATACGTAATTTAAATTATATCATATCTTAGAATATCATTTTAAATTTAATAAATTTATTATATTAATACTTTATTTATTTAAACCGTGTAATACACGGGTTTACTAAAGCTGGTTTTTGATAATTTAGCTTTAGTAAATTATAAAAAATACGGCTTTTTTAAAACTAGCTTTAGTAAATCCGTGTATTACACGGGTTAAATAAATAAAATATTAATATAATGAATTTATTAAATTTAAAATGATATTCTAAGATATGATATAATTTAAATTACGTATGAGAACTGACTATAAATAATAAAACAATGATATCGACTTTTTAAAATATTGTTTTTAAATTTTTTTAAATAAACATTTTGTTTTAAAACAAACCGTATAAAAATACATGTTTTAAAAAATTTCTTATTACAACTCCCAAATTTGCTTAATTATTTTTTTAAAATTGACTTTTTAAAAGTATTAATTTATTTAGAAATAAACTTAATAAATAGATTTATTTCTTAATTTATTAAATATTAAAAAGTATTAAAATAATATTATTAGTATTTAAAATAATTATTTAATAGGAGAGAGATGCAGAAAATTTTTGAAGAGGAGGATTGTGGTATTGATATGTGACACTTTAATTTATTCTTTTATTAGAGTAAGAAAATTATGTTTTCTCTAGTATAACTTTTTTGTGCATTTTACTTTAAAGACGATTTCACGATAATATTAGTATTAATAATGTCTAATAAGATGCTACATCACTCGTCATTCATCAACAAGGACACAAATAGTATATTTTATATAAAAACTAAAGGGGCAATAAAACAAGTTAGAACTACATCAAATCTTTCAATTCAACCAACATAGTTTATTTAGTTCTATCCATACAAAAGAGTCGTCTTATATCCACCGCTGCTTTATGCTTTTTAATGATATTTTTTAATATATTTTCACATAATGTTGTATTTATAAGGATTTAAACTTAAGCTTCTTTTATAAATAACAATCACCAATGTTATTATACTATTTTACGTGCGTGCGTTTTCGAGTTGCACAAATTTTTAGAAGATGACTAGCAGGAGTATAAAATCCGTAGAAAACGTTCAAACCCCAAAGGGACGAAAGCAACTTTGTAACGTCTCGGGTTTTTAGGGTTGGACGTAATAATTAAAATAAAATATAAATGAACTTCACATTTTATATATTGTCATACAAATAAGTAATGAATGAAATGATTATTATTTAAAGTTTTAGACGAGTTTTAGTGTCGTAAGAGATCGTTTAAATATATATAAATATAATAATATATTATATTTAAATGTGTTTCGTTTTTAACAAAACTTGGGTCGACTTGTAGAGAAAAATAAACTCGTCTCAACGACGTATTTGAAATTCTATAAGACGTTATATTTAAAAAAATTATAAGAAAAAAAACAAAGTAAGCAGCTGACTTAATTATAATGATATAATAATAATATTATTTAAAAATTAATTAGGCACTTTTACATTCACATCGCTTGCTTTAGTTTTCCAGTTGCCTACCTCCTTCTTTATAAATAGAAACCAAAAGGTTGAATTTTGACTATAAATTTTATTGGAAACGTTTTAGTATTAAGAGAATCCCGAGTAATTGATATCTCATTGGCTGTTGTTATTAGTTGTTTTTTGAGCTTGGGTAGGAGCGCGAGTAAGTAGACTTTACCGCAAATTGTCGTAAATAGTTTTAAGGTATGTTCTCATTTAAGTTTATGTCAAGTTAATTAATATTTATTTTAGATTATTATTATTATTAAGAGTAGTTTTAGTATTATTAGTATTATTATTTTAAGGCATTTGGGTTATTGTTGGTGGTGGGTTTTGGTTAGCCTAACCTTAGTTAGGCATGGACTGATCACTTATGTTTAAACAATATAGCATAAACCAATATCCAACCATTACAAAAACTACCCATGTTTAAACTTAGTTGTATCATTACTTAACCTATGATTATTGAAACTGTATCAGGACCTAGAGATATTACCAAATTCTAATAGGAGTGATTATCAACTGTTGGGCGTCTATTAAATAGGTGAATTCCTTTGAGCAGTTTTCTAAAACGGGATGTGATGTTTTGATAACTGGTAATAATTGAAGAGTTGATTAGCAATATCATAAGTGATATGTGACAATGCTTGATAGGATTTGAGGGTTGCTTGTATGATTCTGCTTTAGCTAGTGGAGTTTGTATACATAACCTGATTATGTGAATTTATATTGTGTTTACTCTGTTCATATCTGTTTGCCATGGTTGTATATGCTTGATGCAATAGTCAATACGAATATGTTTTGAATATTGAAGAATACTATGTTCATAAACTCATGAGCTTTATGCTGAGTCCTAAATGTTTTTATGTTATTGACACACATCCTAGATGCCAAGAGATTGCAGAAATTGAAGATTACGGGCTAGTTTACGAGGAAATAGAGGTCTAGAACGCTACTGAAGATCCGGATCTCCGGTTAAATTGATGTAATGTATTATCTAGTATGCCAGATGTACAGTATGTTATAATGCTAACCAAAGTTAGACTTCCGCTGTGAACTCCATTATTACTATGTGTTCAGTATTTTCGATGCGTAACGCTCCTCAAGGTGTGCCTTGGGAGGCGGGCGTTACAAACTTAGAGAACACGTGATCAACCAAATTAAAACAAACACCAATAAAAGCCCACTTTAAATCTAATTTTCAAGATCTATTCATCACCTAAAGAAAATCAATAATTTTGATATTTCAATGATCACGTCAGGGACAATTAAAATTACAATAATTCCGGTATTTCTGAATACATTAACAAATGTTATGTATGATAACGCAAACTGTTTTCCGTTTAATCCTGTGACAAGCTTGAAAACTTTCTCATTATAAGCTCTTGGTATGAACCCAGTAACAATTTGTTTAAAAATTTGTTGTGCATTTGTGTTTGTACTTATAGGCATTAGATATTGTATTCAATTTTAGGGTCCATCACTCCATTACATTTGGTTTATTTCAAGTATTTATCATATAATAATAACCATGTTTTAAAAATGTTTTAATTTGATGACTCAATACTTTTCTTAAATTGAACTATTAAACCATCAAATCGAATTATTATCGAATCATCTTATGTCAACAAAGTAACAAAGGAGAAGATGTGGGTCAGTATTGTTAATATACAAAATTATATTAAAAAATAAAAAATGTTAATTATAATAAAAAATGAAAAAGTATCTAAATTTCCCGTTATCTATCCATATCAGCATAAAAAAGGAAAAAAAATATTTCTAATTGAAACAACAAAAAACATGCTAAGACTTATTATTTAAATGAAATATAAAATTAAATTATTTAATTATAACACTTTTAAACTTAAGCTATTTATTTAGAATATTTTTTAAAGTTGATTACTACTTTATAAAGTTATCATGTCACTAACTTAATTTTTTATTTAGTGTTAATTTTAATTTTCCTTCCTAACGTTTAACAAAAGTAACGATTTTCCTTTAAAATATAAATTTACCTTCAAAAATTTTAAAAACTTGTTTCAGTTTCAATCCAAAAAATTCAATACTTTGAATTCAAGTTAATTGACTCATAAAACTTTTGAATCGCGATTAAAATAATTTATATAACTTTTAAAGATAAATTAATATATTTAATAAAAAAACAAGTGTTATCAAATGTTAGGGTGAAAATCCAAACCTTTAACTCTTTAATTTTGAGTAAATTGCGTGAATGGACAGTTTTGCCCCTCACGTGAGGAGCACGTGGGAGAGATTTAACAGTTGTTTAACGGAAATTAAACGGAGGTACGTAAAGTGTTAGCATTTGTAAACTCAGGTATGCAAACTATTAAGCTGGGGCTGATCCTGTTAACACCCCTAAAACACAGGTATGAAAATTACAATTTACTCTTAAAATATTAATTAATTAGGTAAATTGACAGTTTTGCCCCTCACGTGGGGAACACGTGGGGGAGATTTAGCGATTGTTTAATGAAAATTGATCGGAGGTATGTAAAGTATTAGCATTTGTAAACTCAAGTATACAAACTGTTAAGCTGAGACTGATGCTGTTAACACCTCAAAACATGCAATTTACTCTTTAATTTATTAAGGCATGTCCTCCCATGAACCTTTTACCACTTCACTTAATTGGTCCTTTACAAACTTTCACATGACTCCACTCACCCAATTCAATCCACAGTCAAAATTCAAACTTTTTATTTTGGTCATATCAACAAGCAGAATTCAAGATTCTTGCTTCAACTGTTCTTCGTATTCTTTATGTAGATCCCACGTCTCCATCGATACCTTATGTTTCATCAACAGCAAAATCGGTAATCTTTTTCCCCTTGATTGCAATCTGTATACTAAACCCTCGATGTAAAGATTCATTTTGTATATTAAACCCTAGAAACCCATCAATTCAGCTTGTGCATGAAGTGTTTGTATTGCTATCTGATTCTAAGATCTATCGTACTTATATTTGTTCTTGATTTGGGGGTGTGATTTTAGGTCATGAATCTTATGTTTGGTGTTTTGATTACGTATCTGTTGGTTTTGAACTTTTGATTGATTTACAATCGTTGTTTATGGTTATTTGATGTTGGGCACGCAGGTGAAATTTTGGATGAAGGTGTTGAATTTGGCCTTTTGTAGTTTAGTAATGTAAGATTCTAGGGTTTATAGCTCTGAATTTTTAGTAGGATGTTAGGAAAGGAAGATGGTGGTGATGGTGGTGGTGGTGGTGGCAGCCGGAGAATGTACTGGCGGTCAGCTTCGTGGTCATCTGCACGCGTGTCTTTGCCACCACTTATTCCACTTAATGATAAAGATTTAGATTCGAATGGAGGTGATGGTGGTAATAATAGGCTGTTCCCCTCCCCGTTAACCCCTAGATCAAACAGCAAGAATCGGTTACTCTTGCCACCACTTTCGATTGCTAGAAGAAGCTTAGATGAGTGGCCAAAAGCAGGCTCGGATGATGTGGGTGAGTGGCCACTTCCTAGTACACCGAGTGGTGAAAGATTAAAACTTGATTTATCGACGATTCAAAGAATCCCAGATAAGAACACGACACTTGGGAAACGAGAAAAGATTGCATTTTTGATAAGAAATGCTCAAAGGTTGCTGACCACATTTTCCTTGGCGGTGATGCGGTTGCAAGAGATAAAAACATCCTTAAACAACATGGGATTACACACATTCTCAACTGTGTTGGTTTCACCTGCCCTGAGTATTTCAAAGAGAATTTTGTTTATAAAACTTTATGGTTGCAAGATAGCCCTTCGGAAGACATTACAAGCATATTATATGATGTTTTTGATTACTTTGAAGATGTTAGAGAACAAAAGGGAACGGTCTTTGTTCACTGTTGCCAAGGGGTCTCCCGCTCTACTTCTTTAGTAATCGCTTACCGAATGTGGCGAGAAGGTCAAAGTTTTGATGATGCATTCCAATATGTCAAAAAAGCTAGAGGAATTGCTGATCCAAATATGGGTTTCGCGTGTCAGTTATTACAATGCCAAAAAAGGGTGCATGCGTTTCCTTTAAGTCCAAGTTCTTTACTCAGGATATACAGAATCGCCCCTCATTCTCCTTATGATCCGTTACATCTTGTTCCAAAAATGCTAAATTCATGTTCTCCCACTGGTCTAGATTCTAGAGGTGCGTTTATTGTACACGTACCTTCAGCTATATATTTATGGATTGGCCAAAAATGTGAATCTTTAATGGAAAGAGATGCAAGAGGTGCGGTTTGTCAGATTGTTAGATATGAGAAGGTTCAAGGGCCTGTAGTTGTGGTTAAAGAAGGAGAAGAACCGACTTACTTTTGGGATGCTTTTTCAAATTTCTTACCTTTAATGGATGATTTTGAGCCATCTAAAGTTACACCAGGTAAAAGAATGGTTGATTCGTATAACATTGACTATGAGATTTTTCGAAAGGCAATTGTGGGTGGATTTGTGCCACCGTGTGCATCATCTGAAACAGAACAAGAAACACATCTTCCTGCTAGAGAAGTTCTTGGAGCGTGTTGAGGCGCAAGTTTGCTTTTGGGAATATGAAGGATTTTGTTTTGGCTTCCAAGTTATCTAATTTATCACTTGTTTCAAATAAAGTTTCTCCTCATTCTATATCTAAAAGTTCAGATTTTATTGATGTTAATTTTACTTCCATCCCATCAAAGAGTTCTATTGCTGAGCGTAGAGGGGGTGTCCCCAAATGTGTTGATCTTCCAGGGGCGAATGATGATTCTCAGGCCCATGAACATGGAAATCCCGAGTCAAATGATGGTCTAAATGACCCAAATCAAGAGCCGAAAAACATCAATATAATGATGGAAAATGAATCGAAATATGAGAATGTAAGTCAACAGGTGGTGGCACAGGAATGGCCCAGTTTGGTGAAGGTTTCAAGGGTTAATCTTGGTAATTTGAATTCTCAACAGATGTTTGTTTTTTCTGCTCGTAGCTCGGGTTCAGGAAATTTAGGGGAATGTGATCTTTACTTATGGGTAGGAAAAGATTACAGACATTTGGATAACTGCAGGAATACACGTGTGACAAATGAAGTGTGTGGTGACCCACCAAATTTTGACATGAAAGAAGTTATTAACCAAGTTCTTGCTCGTATGGGCCTGTCGGAAGACACTCGTGTCAAGGTACATACTGCTTGCTATTATCTGAGTTCTTGTGAAAATAACGCGAAAGGGTTTCTTGTTATTTTATACTTCTTTTACTAGTTAATGTTATGCGAGTTATTAACCTAATATTCACTAGCATGTTTCACAATTGATGATTTATATGACTACAAGTGTATCGTTAGATAAATTTAAACCTCTTGCGCCCCAAGTAATCAGAAAATTAATCAGAATTGACTTCTGCAGTTCTGTCGAACACTTAGAAGTGAAGTCATAATAATCCCTTTATATGCGCACTCGAACATCCTCTTTAAGGTTCTTGAATAATTGTGAGAGATTTCGAGCTTTAAACACATGATGTTGATCTTTCATGTATGATGTCTAAAACGTTGAATTACCCTTTTAAACTTGTAGGTTGTGAAGCAAGACAAAGAATCTTCAGAATTCCTTGCACTGCTGAGTTCTTTGTAGCATAGAATCAATCAGGGTCATTCTCTTTCTTATTTTACAGTTGATAGCAACAGTTTTCTGCTTCTGAAGCTTCTCACTTGTCACTGGTGAAGGGTATTTTACGCGATACAACTTCTATCTGCTGAAAATCGAGTTGCAAGATTTCACTTAGCTTTTGTATCTTAACCATTGGTTATTCGAATGGAACTCTTTGTATATTGATTTGTATGAACAGTTCCAAAATTCAAATGAAGTTATAGATTTAGTGCAGTTTGCTGCCAAAATAGTCATTTTGGTGTATTTCTTATATTCATGATACTTCATTAGTAATAGTTATAGGTGTGACAACATTTAAGAGTTGGGTAACAAGTCAAAACATTTAAATTCCGTAATGTTTCATCAAATGGATGCTCGCCCTATAGTTCGCCCAATGTCTTTGATCAGGGGCTGCTCAACATATACCCGTCTCAAGCGAGTTTTGGGTATTTTACAAAAATAAGTTTGGGTAATTAATTTTTCTAATCAAATTTATAAACTGAATCTCATATTAGTGAATGTGGAAAACAAATGTAAATTTCAAATAGTTTAAAAAGGGATTTTGACATCCCAGGTTGATAAAAGAATTTTTGCGTTAAAAATGTATTTAAAATAGTGGCGGAGGATAGTGAGGGCCGCCCCGGGGGAGAGCTTTTTTTTCGCCGGTAGTGTTAATTTTTATCCCGTTAGTGTAAATTTTTATATAAATATCGAGTTCGCCCCCCTAAAAAATTAAATTTCGCCCCCGCCCCCCGTACGGAGATGTTCAAACTCCGCCACTGATTTAAAATCGGCTCTCGACATTACATCTTTCGAAGTCTTTCAAATGACACTTTACTCAAGATGTAAATAAAACTTATTACGACATGTCTTCTTAGACAAGAGTTATATATTCTAGTCTATAAATTTTTATCACATTGATAGATAGAAAAAATTATAAAGTTTAAATAATCTAAAGGATAAATGACACCTTTTGTCATTTTTACTTTTAGAAATTATATACACTTAACATAAAAACTTAACTAACATATAAACATGAAAAAATCTTGCAAGCAATTAGGATTGAATCTATAATTTTGAAAACTAGATATAAAGCTGTAATTTTAAAACACAAGTCTACATTAGTAATTAGTAATTTACTCTGATTTAAAACAGGCTTTACATTTCATACTAGGTTAAAACGTATAGGCTACATGAATTAAATAATGTTTAGAAAATTATAATCAAATTTTAATGAGTTTAAGAAAGTCATTATCTATTCCTATTAATCCCTTTGGTAAGTGAAGATTTTTTTTGTTTTCTATAGTGTTTGTTTTGGGTGTGGTTCGAGGTTTGGAGGTGAAGTTTTTTTGTGGGTTTTTGGTGTTTGGACACGTGTTTTTTATGTGTGGTTTGTTGGTGTTGTTTTTTTTTCCGGATTTCTGCTTTCTTTTTTTGTTATCAATACCCTGACGATTCTCGCTATCAAAGTTTGAGTTTTCCTTTTGTTTGCTTTTTTGGGGGCTTTGATTTTCGTTGGTATTCTATTTTAGACTGTGTCGTCTTCTTGCGGCTTTAATATTCATTTGTTATTTGATTTTCATCTGTTATGTGTATGATTTTGGGATTTGATTTAGTTTTTGGGTTTTGCATGTTCCGGTTTGTTATGAATTTGAGATTTTGGTGTGTTTTACTTTGTGTATTTTGTTGATTTTGTGGTTTCGATCTTAATTTTGATTTTGGTTTAGGGTTAAGTTAAAACTTGCATAGCCGCGGCAACGCGCGACGCTAAAACCTAGTTATTATCAATATCATTGTTATATAATTTTAAAATTTTATTGTTACTTAAAATTATTATTATTAATATCATCACAAATTCACAAATCACAACCAACCAAGCCCAAAAGTAACACAAATTGGGCCAAATACTCATAGCCCACAGGCTTCCTCTCATCTTCTCTTTTCTCTTGCGCCCTCATATATACATTCGAAACACAACACTCAAATCATCAACACATTCGCTTACAGACGCCATTGCAGCCGCTGCTTCAATCTCTTCAATCATCTCTTCATCGTTCCAAAATCATCACTCCTATTCGGTAAATCAAACCACCTTCTATCACCTACACCAATTTGTTTCTGCGTTCAAGCAATTTCCAGATGCAATTCGATCTTATAGCATCTACTTTCATCGCTATCAGACTGTAATGATTTGATGAATACGAGATTGTTTGAGAGAGTTTTGGAAATTTAACGGAGTTTAGGGTTTTGCAGGGGATTCGCGATGGTGGTGCCTACGCAACTGACAGCTGAGGCTGTTAATCAGCTTAGGGAAGGTATTGAGCTTCTTCTTGGTCGGTGGAGTGCGCTTCAGATGGCTATTCAGAACGAATGGGGTGGACGTGATACTCGACAAAAAGCACAGCAGCTTGGGGTTGATGTTTATCATTGGCTGATTAGACCTACTGGTATGCAATGGTTTAGCAAATAAGTTCTATATGGATGTATGTGGTTTATGTTGTCTGAAGTTTTCACTTTTGTTGGTTTTCTGTTTTGGTAGTTAATGTTTTATCTAATTCAATGGCATTGGGGTTATATGGGTTTTTGTTAGGGGGTGTTTGGATGTACATTTGATTTAGGAAACAGAAACCTAGAAATTGGAAGTGATTATTGCTACTTGAAGAGCCAAAACCAGTTAATCACATGTTTAAGTAAGGATAAGTGATTAACATTTGTATCAATGCTCAAATTTGAAAGCTTTTTTGTTGCATAATTGTCCATGAGTGATTGTTTTGATGATAAATAATGAGAAAACCATGAGCATAATCACTTGTATCAAACACTCATAATGTAAAAAAAAAGCTTTCATATTAGAGCATTGATATAAATGTTAGCTATTTATCCTTATCACTTTCACAATCAAGTTCAAACTCTCTCTTGGTGTTGATTACCAAAAAGACGAATCTGATATAGGATATTTTCACTTGTTATAAACAAGCATGATGGTTAATAGTTTGAAAGCTAAATTACATATCATTTTGGTATGTTTGTGTGATTTCTTAAACACTTTAAAACTTTTTGTGTATAACTTCTGTACAAACTGATTAGCTGAAATTACAGTAAATTACAGTACACTGCTAGATATGTGAAATACATGCCTATATTTGTTGAATGGTTTGTTTATCATGGATGAGAAGTGTGAACCATGAATCAGGGTAACTACTTATTCAATTTTTAATGTTCTTTTATTTGGGAAGCTCATTTAGTTACTCAAATGATGCTCCAGTCTCAATGATCTTAGCACCAGTGTTACATGCTTCCCTATTGTAACTTCTATTCAATTTGTATCTTTCTCAGAGGCATTATATGTTGACGAGTTGGAGAATTTACTTGATGATTTTATGCTTTCCCTTAATACTGAGATTGATGACGGTAGCATCGAGGAGGTAAATATCTTTCACATAACTGATTGTAGTTAGTTTTTGTGTACAAGTCATGCATAGTAGTAATAACAAATGGGATTATTTTGTTCCTTTGTGTTTGGAGACCTTTTTCTTTATGTATAATTTTGGTTTATTGTTATCCTCCTTTCATCTTCATTGATGCTGCATTTGGTAGTTACAACTTGCAAAAACAGTAAGAAAGGACATATTATTTTTAATTATAAAAACTCATATAACTTGATTCTTAGATTTTTTTTTCTGTGGCTCGTGGATGTCTTTAAGTTAAATTTTTTTTTAACCCCTTAAATGCTAACCTCCTTTTCAATTAATAATGTTATGTCAAGTTACATCAAAATAGAAGGTAGACGGGCAACAAGCTGCGCCGCCACCCCTTTCTGAATAGCAAATCCTAACCTTCCAAAAACAAATCCTTGCCTCCCCGGGGTTGAGCAATTGTTGTCTATGACCCGTTGGACCCTGGTCAAAAAGTTGATAGCTTCTGGCGCTAGGGAGCCAAATGTATCAAAGGCAAAGGGAACAAAAGCGTGCTGGTTCTCTGCGCAAGCTTTAGCATGTTTATCCACTTTCTTTGATTCTGCCTTTCTTGCTGCTTGACCAGCTACAAAACCGTTTTCCCGTAAACCAACCAAAGGGGAAACCCCTGTGAGGTCCACACACGCATGTTTGCCCCCAGCCCAGCCAAAGACGAGCAGATCCGCTGGTCGTAAAGTAGACCTCCCCTCCATAGGGTCCGTGAGGAAATTCACAGGGGCTTCTTTCTTAGCAGAAATCTCAGCTCTTCTTAGGATGTCCCCCAAAACATCTCGTACCCAGTCATGCCGATATTTGAACCCAGGTAGCTCTTTACAGTGAAGGGCGTGCTCCCCATATTTATCCATGCAAGCTTTACGACATATCGGACATGTTTCATCTTCCGGGTACATAGAGATCATCAACCGGTATTTGAGAATTGCTCTATATTCTACTGGAGACATGCACTGTCCCAACCCTCCAATCGGGATAACGGTCAAAAAGTCCTGAGCATGGGGGCCCTCTAGGCACTCAAACACCGCCTTTTGGCGGGATGACAAAGAAAAAACTTCTCCCAGGCTTTGAGCGATTTTGCTAAACAGAGCATTCGCCAAAGTTGTTTGTGGCTTCGAGGGGGCGGTGTCCTTATTAGAGAAACCGCCAATATCCAAGTCTGGGAGAAGGACATATAAGCGTTCGAGCGCCTGCTGATAGTCCGGTCAAGCCCGAAGACCCCACTGTTTCGAAGGATATGATCTTGTAGTTCCAAAGACTGAGCTCTAGAGGCCACAAAAGCATAAGCCCCAACATCTCGAGCTGAAAGGAGTCCCAAACCACCGAGACGCATTGGCAAAGATGCCAAACGCCATTGGAGATCACCAAAAAAAGGCCACCACCCACGACTATGTCTTCTATAGCCTCCCTGAGGCCATCATCGAACCGAGATACCGCATCCTCCATCAAATGGGGTTGACAAGTGCGCAACCCAAAAAGTAACTTAGCAACTCTCATGCACGACCTTAGCAAAAGTAGTTCACATTGGGGATTCTTAAGGCAGGGCAAGAGTTTCATGAGGTCAACCGCTCCCGAGGCCCGCCGCCCAGCCAACTCCTCAATAAAGCTAGGATCACGGCTAACAGCTCCACCAAGGAGCTTAACCCCCCTCTCTGGTCTACCAATCCCTCTCGGGAAAAGTCCGTCCTGAACTTTACGCCCATCGCATGTCGGCCAAAAAACCTCTGTTTTCTTAATGTTGAGATAAAGCCCCAGAGATGGCCCTTCCACGTTGATGATGTCTAAGGCCTTAGCAACCTCAGACGCGTTGCCGATAATCGTTCCATCATCCAAATACCAAGCATGAAACAAAAGGTTACAACGGTCCTGGACCCGAAGAATAAGGGGGTGTAAGGCAAGGGCAAAGAGAAGGGGCCCTAAGGGATCTCCTTGTTGTACTTTGGTAGTAGCCCCAATACAATCATTACCAACATACAACTTAGCAGACTGAGCATAAAGAAATTGGACCCACCGATAGATTAACGGGCAATGCTGATGAACCTCTTGAAGGAAGGTTGTGCGGTCGACCGTGTTAAAAGCATTAGAGAAATCCACAGTAAGCAAGGCCAAGGAGCCGTCTTCATGACAAGAGTTGAGAAACCTGTTTGCACTGTGAAGCACCGCCTCTGCACCATTTAAATTAATTGACTCTAGAAATGTATTAATGGTAATATCGTGTCAAAATTCTCCATTCATCTGTTTACATGCTGGGTTTCTTGATCAATTATTCATTTTGCTTATTTCTCTTGGTCATATATTTCTTTTTTCTTGTGAATAGATAGCGGATAATTTAATGATCATGCATGAAGAATGTTTGGAAGGTAACTTTGCCTCTATTGAGCGACTAAGGCAAACGATTCCCACGACTAATCATCGCATGCAGGTACTATGCCATATTTGTTTCTTCATTTTTTTATATCATCGCCAGTTATTAAGCTAATAATTTCCATTTTCATCGACATCCTTATAGTCTTTTCAAGTAAAACACATCTTACTAGTTAGGTTAAGGAATTAGTAAATAGTAACATGCATATGAAGGCGTATGGTTTTTAAATCAAGTTGATTTGAGATGATGTCACTCATCATTAAAATGTGAGATTAAAACGATTGAAAATATAAAGTTGTATTTCATTTTAAATATTATAATTTTTTTTTAATTTTGAACTATTTACAACTAGATATTGAGTTATTTGATTACACCATCCCAATCTGACAGACTCAAAATTTTCTTGCTCATGTAACCTGTTAGGTTGTGAATGGTGGTGAAGATGATTCGGATTCAACATCAAGTTCGGGGGATGAATCAATGGAGATGGCAGATGAACTAGACCCATCTTCAAACCTCTCCGATATGACTCTTAGCGAGCCACCTCAACCACAGGCACCAATCGTTGATGCAGATGGCTGGACCGTAGTTTCTTCTAGAAGAAACAGAGGAGGCAGGCACTAAGCTTGTTTTCTTTAGTATATTTATACAACTTAATTTTTGCAAAGGCAGATACTTTTATAATATACTAGTATGTAGTGTTCTCGAGTTCTTTTGGTGTGTTATTCAAATAGTCTCTGGTGTTTGTGTTTCAGCTAATCTTGTCCCATGTCTGAGGTTTTCTCTAACAATGATTTATTATGCGATTAATTCTATGTGCTTTGATTGATACCTACTTCAAGAATGTAAAATCATTTAAAACCAAATGTCTGGACTACTTTGATTCGATGGTTGTGTTATACTGCAAACGCGCATGACAATTTTATTCGTTAGCGATTTACTGATTTGAGGGTTGGCAATATGATTCTACAATAATTGTTTAAGTAAATTAAAAAAACCAAAAAACTCTATTTTTTGTGCACTTAAATGTATTACTGAAAACTCCATAAAATTTCTTGTGAACTTAAATGTATTGTATGATGTGTCTTTCTATAAAAATAATTTTTTTGTTATCTATTTCTAAATCCACACTATTGTTTACCAAAAATCTCAAAATCTTTACATCATGAAAAGAGATACCATATCTCACACCACATGATACTATACGGCTACAAGCCCTTTGGTTTTGTGTATTTTATTTGAACATTAAAAATCTTAGGATAACAATGTATCCTTTGTCAACTTTGCAAGATTGTAGGTTAAGGATGTGTAAGAGAGGATTTAGATGTATTTTACGCGGGTCTTAGTAGCAACCTCTGCATGTAAGTACCCAAGTGATTATTATCAACTTGCTCAGCATCATCGTTTGTCTCTTCTGGATCATGGTATGTTGTTGTCCATCACGTGCTTTTAGATGTCAATTGTATAGTGATTAATTATTGATCTTGTATACTGTTGATCATCGTATGATTTTGTTTTCTATTATATATTGACTATCTAGTATATGCTAACCGATAAAATACCATCTGTGAGTGTTTCTATTAGTGTATGTTGATTTACCCCATTGAACTTTGGGTTCTTGCCTTATTAGGTTATTTGTCCTTAGAGTTAATCTCGGTTTTTGTTTCTGGATTTTGTAAATTGTCTCCACTTGTGTACCAACGTTTATTTTGTCTTCATTATTGGCCTGAGTTTTGCAAATCATTTATATTTTCGTCATTTTGACTAACGATGTTAACATTTTCTGTTAAGTGGGTGTTAAACATACCAAAATACCACTCCATCTCCTTCACTTCCAAAACTAGCTGGACCCCACCACCTTCTCAGACATCCGTACACATTCCGGTCATCTACTTCGCACTTCTTTCCCTAGGCGTCACCGTCTCACCTGTTAACCCGGTCTCCACCAAATTTGAGTTATCGGATCTTATTAGCCTCAGTAACCCCGTCGTCACCTGTAACACCCGGTTATTCATTTTGAAGACGACGAAAAAAAAGAAATAAAGTCCAAAGTCGAGGGACCAAACTCGCCAACGAAAGAAAGTTTGGTGAATTGAAGTATTTATAGGGAGAGGGCAGCCCTTACCCTCTCCCAACACCTAAAATTCAGCAAAGAAAAGAGAGGAGAAGAAGAAAAAGAGAAAAGAGAGAAAAGGTTGGTTCGGGTGGATTCAAGAGTGCAAAATCATCGTGTAGCGGGTCCAAACGAAGCTCTACTTCTCGGTGTGGTTTGTGAGAGTTCTAGGACCCCTATTTTAAACGTTTTTGGTCGATTTTGGGGCTGGAACACATTTGAAAACCTGTTTTTGTATGTGTGTGTGTTGACCCATTTATATGTGTTTGTGTGTGATGCGTTTGGAGTTTGTTTCTGGGCTTGGGTGTGCTTGAATGGTGTTGTGGTATGCATTTCTAAGGTTTAGGATGGTTGACTTAGGCTTAGAATGTGTTTGGAGGAGCTTAGAGGTCGAAAATAACAAATTGGGTTCGGGAGTGAGCTGTATTCTACGCAGTTAGGGCTATGCGACCGAATGGCATGCCAATCGTGCAACTGAAGTCCACACACATGCCATGTGACATCCGTCATCACAAGGTTTTTCAATTAACGCTGTTTCCGTTAACTTTTCTTGAACGTTCATTTCTCATCCTTATAAACTGTTTGTGTGGATATCATTCTTGCTTTATCATCTTTATGCTTGTGCTCTCATCGTAAACGTACGCTATCTTTAAAACTTTTACAATGTTCGTCATCGTCATCACTAAATATACCAATTTTATATAATATTATTGTCATTAATAAAACCATTTTTAAGTTACCAATATCATTAATTACATTTTTATCATTAATATAACTAGCCTATTAAAGTCGTTTTCAACCGAAACAAATTTGGAAACTCGGGGGCAAAGTGCAGGGACCAAATGTGACATTTTTCCAAACTAGGGCTGGGTATATAACCCTATTTCCAACCCTAGCCTCCATTACATCTTCATCTTCATCTTCTTCTTCTCCATTTTTTCTCCTCCTCCTTGCACCGAACCGCCCTGTTTCTTCGCGTCTTCACCGGCAAAACCTCGGCTACAGCTGAGTCTACTCCTTTCTTGCAGGTAGACGACCTTGGTCGTCCCTTTTCTTGCTTGTTTCTGCTGTTCTTTACAGGTTTCGGGTGCTCGGGGCCAACCCGAGCACATGAGGTCGTGTGGGTGCGTGTGATGTCTTTCTGCGTGTTCTTCTTGTTTAGGTGTGTTTGAAATGTGTTTCTGGAAGTTCTTGTGGTGTAAATCTCGTGCACAGAGCAGCCGAAGGCTGCTCTGCACTTCTGCAGTCGCGAATCTGCTATTCTGACGACTGGGCCTGCCGTGCGACTGGTGTGTCGTGCGACTGTGTATCTCGTGCGACTGAGTTGTGCGACTGGGTGTGTCGTGCGACTGAGTGTATGCATGCGATTGACTCTATGCGGATGAATGTTGTGTGCGATTGAGTCAATGCGGATAAATGTGTGTGATTGTGCGTGTATCGCACGACCGAATGCCTAGTCGCACGAATGGAGGTTCGGTCGTACGAATGAAACTGATTCGTACGAGTGAAGGTTGATTCGTGCGTATGGATGTTGAGTCGTGTGATTGGGTGTTGCGTGGTACGACTGAATGCTGAGTCGCACGAATGAATGTTCAATCGTACGAATGAAACTGATTCGTTCGAATGAGGGTTGATTCGTGCGGATGGAGTGTTGAGTCGTGCGTCTGGTCATGCCGTGCGATTGGAGTTGTTGTGTGTGAGTTTCTTCTGTGTGTCGTGTGTGTTTGTCGTGTGATGTTAAGGTGACGTCGGCACGGTTATCATTGCTAATGACAATATTTCAGTTAACACTATCAAACTTATTAATGCTATTCCAAATCAAATCAACATAACATTTTACAATTATCACCAACCGAATTGTAACCACTAATATTTACTAAGCATTTCTCTAATAACAATGACACTTTTACACAAATGTCATCGGCAATGGCAACGATTTCTAGTACTTGGATCTACATAAGATCTAATACGCATGTTTGCTTGTGTGTGTTCCACGCGACTGAACCAATACAACCCGAACCGACCGAACGTTGCTATTTACTTTATACATATCATTAATGCTTAACAATAACTGTCAATAGGTGTTTGACCGTTCATTGCATACTACATTTGGAAACTTTGATCATTCATACTTACCACCTAACAAGTGAGTTTCATGGTCTCTTTTTATGCTTATACAACATTTCAATCATTTACAAACATGGGGGAAAAGTATGCTACCTATTTTCTTTGTGCTGTACAACTTACATACAATTTACATACTTGGAATCAACGTGTTACTGTTTTGTGAGTACTTATCTGATACATGCTTGAGTTTGCTGTGTGGTACTTTCTTTACAACCATTTAATTCTGGTGTTGGAACCGACGGATAAGTATTGGTAGTACTACTGGGTTAACACCCCCACCCTTGTTTGTTGGTATACTAGTTAGTACCAACCATGGCCAGGAACGGGCTCTTGGATGAATATATTCCAACAAGATTCTGTGTGTACGTCGTTAGGTTTGGTTGTAAAGCTCATTGTCATGTGATTTTGCTTACTTATAACTGTATTCACGGTATTCCACCACAATTACTATACAACACCAATTACTTATTTACTATTTAAACCTGCGAGCTCACCAACAACTTTGTTAACCATTTTGAGCATATCTTTTCAGGTGACAATGCTAATTGAAGATCTAGGTGTGTTGCCTTAGTGGAGACCCTAGGATGCATTTTTGAGATTAAACATATTTGACAAAAATTCATTATGGAACATTGTTGTAGTCTGATTAAGCAATATCATTCTTTTGATACTTGTTCCCGGGTTGTGGGAATTACAATACAATGTTATCTTCATTTGATTATGTGAATCATTTATCATGTTATGCTTATGGCTATGTTGTCGTGAATATTGACTAAACACGACACAAGTCTCCTTTGTGTCGGGTGTCGTCATGACACGCTTGTCCTCATTACTTATATTGCATCTCTATTGCTTACCATGTGTTATGACGATCCCGTCTCGTTACATCCCCGTGTTTCCGCTTTTAGCAGGGGTGTGACATGCCAGTCGTGCGATTGAGGTTCAATCGCATGTGAGTCGTGCGACTGGAGCCCATATGCATGCTAGTCGTGCGACTGAAGTTCAATCGCATGGGGAGTCATGCGACTGAGGGTGATCCGCATTGAGTCCATCCACATTAGTTCCATTCGCATGAGATTCATCCGCATTGAGTCCATCCGCATTAGTTTCATTCGCATGGGTGTTCATTTGCATAGGTGTTCATCTGCATTGGTCCATTCGCATGATGTTCAGTCGTATGAAGGCTATGCGACTGAAGGGTGCCCATACGCTCAAGTAGGGATGGTGTACCCGGGAAAAAACGTAGTTTATGTACTGACCTTCGGGGGAAAGTGCAGATGTAAGTTTTGACGTGGGAGATTCCCGTAAGTTCATATGAGATGATTGTTGTGGGCATAGAGGTTATGTTGGGCATGATGATGTTGCATGTTTATGTATGATGTATGTTATGTGTGTATGATGTTGCCCTGATGATGTTATTGACTGTGTATGTTATGTTCCCTGTTATGACGTATGTTTATCTTTCCCGTGACTTTACGTTGAATGTTAATGAATGAATGAAAGTATTATGTAACGTAAAGTGAAAAATAATGAAAAGAGGAACATGAAGAATGCATTCATTAATGAATGATGAAAGTAAAGAAAGTCTTGCAAGCCTTATATGTCGGGACATACCATTAAAAGGTGTTAGCCCAACGGTGTGCGGGTTCGCTACCCCGGGAGGATGCACATTGGGGTCTTTCTTTGTGATTTACCATTTGTATAGAACCATTGCTGCATACCCTAGGTACTGTGACCAGAGGTGCGATGTACCATTATAGCTGGTCTATGATAGGCCTAGGTCCAGTACCAGGAATAACAGGGTATTGCACATGGCATTGGTATACCTAAACTCTACCCTAGGTACTGTGACTAGAGGTGCGAAGCATCGTTATAGCAGGTGTAACGTTTCATAGTTTTCATTTTTTTTATTGTAATCCTCCTCTTTATTTAATCCTTGTAATGTCAAGACTTGATAATAGTGGAAATATTTATTTTATATTATTATTGTTCATTATATGCTTGTTTAACAATTAAACAATTACGAATACGCATTTAATGCAAAACCAAGCAATTTATCGAGACTTATTTTTTTGAATAATTATTTATAAGGTTTCTTGTATGGGTCATATGTTTAAATACCCAAAATATATTTAATTATTAGTTTACGATGCAAATTGATAAATAACATAAGTTGAAGGGTTAAATTTGAAACTATTGAATTTACTTTCACTTATCTCCACAACTACTTTCATTAATATCCACCCATAATTTCGATCTATAAATACTAACTCAATTCACTCTCTAATCACTTTCATCACTCTAAATTCTCTCTAAACTCTCTCAATCCATCCAAAACTTCATCTTTTTAGCAAAAAATATTCAAGAACAATTTGTGAGTTTTAATTAATTAATTTATTTATTAATATATTTATACTTTCTTTTTTACTTTTTTTTCATTTTCTCTACCACTTGGAATAACCTCTAGGATATAACCACTTAGTCACCAAGGTGACACGAGTATGGTAACCCCCATTTTGAGGTCCAAGTTGGAAACATTATACTTAATTCTTTCATACATATTTTCTTGTTTTATTTTTAAACCTTTTACATACTAAACCAAGTCACCAACAACTTCAATGTTGGAAGGCTTGTGTTGAAGTTATATTTCTGAAATTTTAAGTCTTTTACGCTCCATTCTTTCATCTTTACAAAACACTAAGTGATCTACAAATCAAGAAGTGAATGAAACCAAACCGAGCCTCCAACCAATGTTGAAAGGCTTGTGTTATGGTATGAAATGGTGATGTTAAACCTTGGTTCTACAACTAATTTATCCACCATACCCCACTTGAACACTTAGTCAAACTAGTCAATTACTTTAGTATTTTTATTTATATACTTATGACCATCCGAATCATCCTTATGTGGAGATTTTGTGCAATGGTGACAATCTTGAGGTTTGTGGATATCCCTACCTCTAATACATGACCTATATGAATACAACACTTGAGGTTTGTGGATTACCCTACCTCTAATGCATGACTTATATTTATATCTACATAATACTTAATCAAAACCAAACCAATAATATCAATCAACCATGGTTGAATGTTATGTGTTAAGGTAGACATTATACTAATCTTATGATTTCATATTTTGGACTTCCAATGAGTGACTAAAACTCATAAAGAACACACACAGTACATGGTGTCCAAATAAGTGTCTAAGTAGTATATACTTTCATTTACTTTCGTATTTGTAATTTTTGTATACTTTCCAATTGCTAAAATCTCAAACTTTGAATCCTAAACTTACACACTTTCATTTACCTTTTAGGGTGACTTTGGTGAATCATTTAAACTCAATCATCTATTCTTGTGGATTCTAATCGCCAAACCGTGAGTCATACTTCACCCCTTTTGTTTTAACATTATTTGGGTTGCAACATGTTCAATTATCAAATACACTCAATCATTCATTCAATTAAAATTATTCTAAAACAATTCATACAAACATGCTTACTTGTTATACTATTTGTGAATACATTCTAGAATACATTATCTTGCAAGCAATCTAAACCTCCCTTAACATGTATAGCGCTATAAGACTAGCACACCCGCCCTATTATGATGGGTCTATGTTAAGTTATTCAATATTTATGGTCTTGGTCATTTTTAATGCTAAGATTACACTAGTGGACACTTTGGTTTGATTATCGGCTTTGCATGCTAGCAATGTACAAACTTTAGTATACATTACTCATGTTGAATTGAGATTTATTCACTAGGATACTATGTATTCAAACTTGTATGCTCACCAACATATTCATATGTTGACCTATATTTTATACATGTTGCAGGAGATGCTTGAAGTTTTATCAAGAAACTTAATTAGGTGGACTTAGAAACACACCAAATCTACTATTTTGTTATTCTTGTTTTAGACTTGTATTTCTCAAAATTTTTGTATGTTTATTTGAAGCATTGTAATGTTATGTTGATTAATGGAAATGAAATTTAATCTTAATTTATTGTCACTTTAGTTCTATGATGTCTTTGAACAATCTATCACTTCTCGCGCTCCGATGTTTCCGCCATCGGTTGGGGTGTGACAGCAGGTCTATGATAGACCTAGGTCTAGTACCAGGAATACCAAGGTAAAGTTTATGGTTGAAGGAAAGAAAAGATGTAATGATGAAGGAATATGAAAGTTAATAACGTACATGAATGAACTGAAGTTAATGAATGAATGAATGATGAAGATAAAAATGATATTACCTACGTGTACATATGTTGTGTGATTGCATGAATGTAAAGAACGGTTTTAATGAAAGAAAAGTATGTTTTATTATAAACTAGAACTCACTCAGCAACACTGACTTTGATGTGTTTCCAGTTGGCAGGTAATGATTGCTGAGGATGGCACGAAGTGGCTACTCAGCTCTTTTGGATGACATCCATTTTTATAATGCTTTTGTGATATAATGAGCTGTATATTTTGGTAATTCCGTTGCAATGTTTTACGAAATACAAATGTATTCATATGTTTTAAGTGCGATGATCGACCAGCTGTGAGTGTCCCGGGAACGGTGCCTTACATCGCCTTCATTACATCATCCGTTGTTGAGAAACTTCCGTCGTCGTCGTCATTTTCGTTAGGTACGATTATCATCGATTCTCCTCAGTTCGTTTCAATGCTGCAGTCTCATGGATCTGAATCGAGTGTTAGACCGCTTAGACGAGTGAATCAGTCCGATACGGCGGCGATTCTGTACTCCTATGGTACAACTGGTAGAATCAAAGGTGTGGAGTTAACTCACCGGAATTTCATCGCGATAACCGCCGCTTCACACCATAGCAAATTCGATCGAGGCGAAAACTCCACTCATCCTGAACCTCATTCGATTTCACTGTTTCCGCTTCCGTTGTTTCATGTTTTCGCAGCGGAACCCTAATAACCCTGCTGCCCACGCGACAGTGGCGAGTGACGCGGTGTTTACGCCAATGGATATAGTGAAGCAGAGGCTGCAGTTGGGGAGTGGGAGTCCGTACAAAGGTGTGGTGGATTGTGTTAGGGTTGTGTTGAGGAAGGAGGGGTTGGTGGAGGAGGCGGCGACGGTGGAGTCGGAGAGGAGAGGAGGGAGGTGGTGGGGTCCAACTGGTTTTGGAAGTGAAGGAGGTGGAGGGTTATTTTGGTCTTTTTAACACCCATTTAACAGAAAATGTTAACACCGTTAGTTAAAAGGACAAAGTGGAAACGATTTGTTAAACTCAGTCCAATAATGGAGACAAAATAAACGTTGGTACTCAAGCGCAGACAATTTACAAAATCCGAAGACGAAAACCGAGATTAACTCTTGTCCTTAGTTTATACTAGAAGTAGTCTCTTTATTCTACGAGATAGAGATACGACTTACCTACATGCCACCTTCTCAAGACCCCGTAAACACATTTGTCGTGGAACCTCTGGGCCTGTGGCCCGTTAAAACATTTTTAACACAAGTGGGCTTACAGTGCTATCAACCAGTGATCCTTTGGCCCATTGATACATTTCGTTAAGTCCACTATAAATCTCATCACACCATACGACGAAACCCTAGTTGCTGCCGACTCATCTTCATCACCGTTTTTCAGGGTATGTATTCATTTGCTCTTTGTTCATCTTTTCATTTCGGTTTAATGATTGATCAAAGGAGAAACTTATGTTTTGTTCATCTAGATCTATCTCTTAATTTGTTTGCTATTCGTCATAATTGTTCTATTGGATCTTACTCATCCATGTTGTTATTTTCAGTTCATCGGCTGTTGGAGTAGCTTCTGTCAACAATGGCGCCCAAAGGTTTGCGTTTTTCTCGATCAAACACTTTGTTTATGTCTGTATATCTGATAATAATTGCTAAATATATGTTTGTGTAGGTTAGTCGTTAGTTTAGCTTATGATTGGTGAAAAAATAAAAGTTTACTGAAAAGTTTTCAATTTTAGAGCTATCTGTCAATAGATTATTCATGGTTTGAAAGAAACTTTAAACTGACAGTATATCCCCATCCAATGTGTAATTATGTGACATCTTGATGCAAGAATAGGTTGTATAGATGTGCCCTAGTTCTCTTTTGAAAAGTTTTAGCTTTCAAGTTTTTATTGAGCTTTTTATTGCAAAATGAGGATGAATATTATAAACTTCTATTATTAGATGTGATAATAGTGTTTTCCGAATTTGACAAGATGCAAATTTGTACCAATTAGTCATTACTGTCTGTTTGTGAATTGTGTTTGTTTTTAAATTCTTTTGGTTAAGTTGTTAACGAGTGCATTGTTGAGAAGTTTGCTGGTTATTGTGATTTGTAGTAGTTTTAATGTCTTGTGTTGCAGCTTCATTCCTTTTTTTGTGTTAGTTTTATTTGTTTCTTGCATAGAAACATTCTGAAAATACAGCAGTTTCTTAAAGTACCAAGTCAATTGGTTTGAATCTATAAGCTTATATTGCAGGTATTAGACAATGTTTTTCCACATTCTTGTATTGAATTTTATAATTTAACCTTCATTTTGCAAGTTGGAGATGAAATCATAGAGTTTACTTTAGATCTTAATAAAGTTGGATTGTTGCAACAATACCAATGATGCTTGTGTTTATACTTATATAACATACACTTTCTCTTTCTTCTTGAGATTATATTTATGTTTGGTTCATTATATCATAACGCTGCACACTTTTTTTACGTATCTCACTAATTGTTGCCATCAACAGCAGACACCACAAAGAAAGGTGACGCAAAGTCTCAGGCTTTAAAGGCAGCCAAAGCTGTAAAGACTGGATCAACATTCAAAAAGAAAGCCAAAAAGATCCGAACCAAGGTCACCTTTCACCGCCCTAAGACATTGAAGACAGACAGGAACCCTAAGTATCCCCGCATCAGCGCCACACCAAGAAACAAGTTGGATCATTATCAAATCCTTAAATACCCTTTGACCACTGAATCTGCAATGAAGAAGATTGAAGACAATAACACTCTTGTTTTCATTGTTGACATTCGTGCTGACAAGAAGAAGATCAAGGCTGCAGTCAAGAAGATGTACGACATCCAGACCAAGAAAGTGAACACCTTAATTAGGTATTTCTATCAGTTTTCATTAAATACCCAAATAAGTAGTCACTCTTTAGCTTATGAACAATTTGTTTATGTTTTGTTTGAATGTAATGCAGACCTGACGGAACAAAAAAAGCTTATGTGCGGTTGACACCTGATTATGATGCCTTGGATGTTGCAAACAAGATTGGAATCATATAAATCTAAGTTATTGCTTCAGTTGTCATTTTCAATATTATTGTTAGTTTTGTTGGTTGACTTGAATAGAGCTTCAAATTTCTTGTGTTTGGTTTTAATTGTGGATTCAAACATGCTAATGAATCATATTTCAACTCTTGTGAGTTACTTTCTTAATCTTTTGATAGCCATCTGTTTGGGGCAGTAATTAAATAGACTGTCTTAGATTACAGGTTGCTTGAGTACCAGACAAAACAAAAGCTAAATTAATGGGTAATTAACAGATGCAAATTGGGTAACTAAACCTGAGATGGATCAAGATAAGCATCTAAAAACTTCATGGTTTAAGTAGATTGAAATGTATAAACGTTTATATGTATTGTGATTGTGAGTGGTTTTTATCTTTTTCATATGGTGCTTGTTTTTGTTTATACCTATATTATGATTTTTCTCTATTTTACAAATTGTACCTGCAATTATGTTCTAACCTTATTTTTATAAAATTGAACTCTAAAAAACAAGCTTTACATATTTATAATATGTGTTAAGTTTAGGCAAGTTATATCACATTATCACGTAGGTAATTTTATGATTTAAGGTATGTATTTACATAAAACGTAATGTTAAATATATGGGTTCTATTATATAAAACAAATTTATTTTTGATGTTTTATATTTATTATTAATGTTGTTTACAAGTAAAATTGGATATGTTTATTTGTGCTAATTAAGTTTATTTTCTTAATATAAATATTGACTTAATAAACATAGAAATTATCTTTTTTTCAACTGGCATCGTTAGAACCAGTACAAACCAGAGCATGACGATTATAACCTATCAATAGGTCTTAAAAAGAACCATTGGTCTGTCGGTTTCTGGTTTGATTGGTTGTTTTAGTAGCCATATCTTAACCATACCAAGATATAGAATTCACTGAAGCGCCCTTGTAGCGTAACAATACCAAAATGTATAGAAGTTACCAAAAGTCGAGGGTTTATAACATCATTTACACTTCGAAAGCATGAAGCTTAAGTTGAAACCAAAACATGATTCACGAAACTCTATAAGTTATACATAGCATGGCGCGTTTATACCAATGTATTTAGATTTGACCCCGAAGTTCTAATATTCATGCTCATTTGAGGATGTCTTATTTGAAATAAACCACACAAAGATATTATCATAGATTCATAGTTAAATAAGTGATCTCTTACTCTTCTCATCTTCTTTCATTTGCTCAAACAATTTAGAGTACATATGCTTTGGACATTGTACTTATGAAAACCAAATATACAGACAATGTGATGCAATCAGATATCAAGCACCTTGAATGAATCTGCTACCACTTTAAGCTGATTTCTTACTCTTCTCCATCTTCTTTCATTTGCTCCAACAACTAGAGTGTAGTATCTCCCTGTTACAAGAATTCAAAGTGTATTTATAATGCATTCGGCCTTAGTAATCGTTTTATTTGAAGATTTTGATTATTATTATTATACTAATATTGTTTTATTATTATAATTCAAGTCCATTTTGACCCGTTATCCATCCTGTTGTGTTGTCTACATCTGATTGACATTTATGTCTCTTACCATTTCCAACTGCTATGGTTGCAAAAGCTGCTCGCGAGAAGTTTGGGGATGTTAGCGAGTACTCAAACGTGTAGTAGTTCTTACCATCCGTCGTCCTCTGCAAATCCATCCATGAAAACAAACCACTTGTCAAGATTTATAAAAACAGCAAGTGCATATGATTTCAAAGGGTTCATACTGTAAGATGGTTAAAGACTGAATTGATATTATTAAATTGTTAGATTATAATTTATAAAGATAATAAGAAATCCTAGAAACGTAACCGGGCCTGTGAGCTCATATAATAAACCTAATATATAATACGTACCTCTTGCATATCGAACACATCTGGAACTTGAGTGGGAGTTGAGTACACATGTCTCACCAAGTTGGCTACAACCTTCTCTATGGGACCCATCTCATGGATGTCTGTTTTATCGGTCGGTATGAAGCTAAGTCTTACGTTTTGCAACTGCAAATATCGGTCTTTGAATGCAGAGTCGTGTCCTCTGAACTCAAACTCCTGCAAAAGATATTACATTTATGAGCAAAAAACTGTTTTTGTGCAGGTGAAACATCAAACTTGCAGGCTTCTGTTGTAACTTACTCTCCAATCTGATGGATAATAATACGAGTAACCGTCTTCTAAGTCAACAAATTCATCATAGTTTGGTGGCTTTTCTGTGTGCATCATCAATGCAAGAGGCTTAGAGATTAACAAGACAAGAAGATCTGTAAACTGTATTCTGACTGAACATTTGTATTAGTTTAAGAAAACTGTGTGCAAAATCATCGATTTTTAAAAAATTAGATTGTTTAGGGTGGAAAAAAGTACATGAAACTTGTTTTATTTTAATTTTGGGTGTTGTTTAATAACAGCATACATGAAATTGAATGGGATAAATGAATGTTATATACCTTGAGCCAATAGCAGTTTTGTTGGCAATAAGCTTGAGGCTCCAACTCCTATAAGAAGTGATCTTCTCTTGCAGTTTCCTGATCCTGTTCAACATAATTTTTTTTGTTTAAATTACTTACAAATTTAGATGATTGGAGTTATAGAAGATCCAAAGCTTGTTTGGACTATGATGAAATGAGTTTCAACTAGTTTAAAGATACAAGTAAGTGCAAATAAATGAAACACGATAGTCGATAGAGGTGTTAGAATGGACAGGTCAATGGGTCGGACAGGTCAATGGGTCAGACAGTTTGGTACTGCGGAGATAGGTAGTATTCAAGTGCGTGTCAAAACACATGTCTAACACTTGTTTGAATTTCATAAAGAAAATTTTTTTTAAAAAAACAATAATAATAACTTGGTTTTTATAAATAAAATGATTCAAGAGTTTATAGTTATCTCAATAGCCTTTATTTGATTTTCTACTCATTTAACCTGTTTGAGTGTTTTCTTCTAATTGACTTTTTCTCATTTGATTAGTTTAATGGGCTCAGTTTTACATGGCTCATTGGGCCTGATCCAGACCATATCATATGCATATAACAGCATACATTGGACACTTAAATTCATCTATGATCAATTGATCTGGACACACGACCTATCTTTTATGTTCGGCGGGTGTTATCGAGTCTTCAACCTTGGCCCGCCTACTAACGAGTTTATTTACATGTTACAAGTCGGATCTAGACTTGGAAACAGTTCAAGAATGCTAGAGACGGACTAACCCAACAACAATACCTGACCAAGTTCCATTATAGCAACATAAACAATATAAAACATAAATTTTAACACGACTACATTAACATACAACGGCCTATGAAAATTATATGATAAAAGAGAGAATATGAAAAGTTACAGCCTTAGGCTTGTAAGATTAATCTTTAAACTTGAACAAATGAAGGGAATTATAACAAAAGAAAGTAGCTTACTTTCTTCATCAGTTGATGCATCTTTTGAGGATGCAATGATGGTTGGCCCAGAAGGTGTAGAAGAAGGACGCTTAAATGGCAGATTCAACTGCAAATTCAAATTCTCATACAAAATCAACTGTATTGAAACTCATTCATATGCATCTTTAACGCAGATTCAACTGCAAATACTCAAACAAGAGTTTTTGAAAGATGATTAAAAAGGTAGAATTTTGACTGACCCTTTTGGATAAGGTTGCAGATGAGAATGAAAGTGATGAAACTGCCATTGTTGTGTTTTTGGGAAGAAGCTAATTGCTTTGAATTGGTTGTATATCTCAAAGCACCTTCTTTATTTTATTTTATTTTATTTTATTGAATTTAATTTTATTTCATGTTATTTGATGAAGAGATATGACATGTGTGGATATTGAGTGCAGTTTGGATTGAACTTGTCTTATATTGTTGTTTTTCATCTTTTCTTCTTTTCATTTAAGCATCTCCATTTTGTTCATTAAATGTGCTTTTTATTTTCTTTTTCGTAATGCTTCAGAGTAAAAATTTAAAAATGTTTTGTATTAAACACGTCCCATATAATAATGGGTGGACCTAAAGTCAAGGGAGAGGGCAACTGTCCACCTTAAAAACAAATTTCATTATTATATTTATATGAAAATCCTGATCGACTTTTATTAAATTTTGCAAACGCTCTCCTTAAGATTTTGAAATTAAAAAGAAAGCAAGATTGTCTCAAAAACATTGTTGGGAGCCGGAACTACGGTGAGGTCCGATGGGTCTGGAGATCTTCCGACAGGCCGGCGAACCATATTTTATCACTAACCGGGTAATGGAATGAATTTTTGAAATTTCACCCTCAAATAATCATGTAGTTAATAAGAAAAAAGTTATATCAAGATAAATATTTATCACAACTATGCAAGTTGAATTCAAATTAGTTTGAAGATATAAGAATCAATGTTATAGAACTGTCCAACATTGTTCTAAAAAATATTGAACATATCATCAATTTTATTAATATAATTTGCTTCAAACATCACATATCATCACTTTTATTATTATAATTGCTTCAAACATCACATATCATCACTTTTATTATTATAATTGCTTCAAACATCACATATCATCACTTTTATGAGTATGATCGCTTCAATACGGTTCTTGTTATATATAAATATATGCAATTCATGAGTTTGAGAACTGTTTTAGCGATTTTTCGTCAATGAACCGAACCGACCCGACTTGATGTGACTCGAACCGGGCCGAAAAAAGTATATGTTATATTGCGTTAGCGAAATGACGCTTAAAAGTTTCCGCCACCCGTGAAAAAAATCTGGGTCCGCCACCATATGTATACATATATACATAATTATGTATATATAGAGTGATGTAAATAAAAGGTTTGTTTGATTTTAATAATCCCAAGTTTCATTTATTGGCTGGAATTAATCTCAATTCAGTAAATGTTTACAGATACTCCTAACTTTGAGTTTATTTTCCTCCAACGATCCCTTACTAATTAAGAGTTAACCCCGTTAGTTTTTTTCATGACGTGGATTGTTTTTATGGCCAAAACACTAAACATGAAGTTGAAATCTATCATCAGGTCCGTTAATTTGAAACTTACGCACCCAAAAACCTGTCAATCTTCACCTCCCGATTTGAATCACCGACCTTGTTGGAAGTAGATTCAAGTAATGATAGATGTTAGACAATGAGAAACGGACCTAATTGAAACTAGGCGGTACTTGAGTTGAAAAATGACTCAAAGTTGGTTTCATTTTATTAAAAAAACTAACAAGGGTTAACTTTTAGTTAGTAATGGATCGTTGGAGAAAAATAAATTGAAAGTTAGGAGTAATTGTAAATATTTTCTGAGTTGGGATTAATCCCGATCAATAAATAAAAGTTGAGATTATTAAAATCCAATAACCCTAAATAAAAAAAATAATTAGTTAAAAATAGTTTTTGGACTATTGATCATTATTCATAACATAAGTTACTATTTAAAAGTTAACCTTATAAAAGGTAAAGGGTTAGTCGAAATTAATCCCAACTTTTAACATATTTTCTTCCAATGATTTGTTACTAATTGAAAGTTAAACTCCGTTAGTTTTTTTAATTAAATAGGGCCAACTTTGAGTCTTTTTAAAATCCGCTGCTGCCTAGCCTTCATCAGGTCCTTTTTTCGATATCTACCCTCTACTATCATCTCAAATCTACTTCCAACGAGTCAAATGGTTCAGATCAGGATGTGAAAATTGACAGGTTTAGGATGCAAAAGTTTAAGGTTGGCGGACCAGATAGTTGATATCAACCATCTAGTTAGTATATTGGTCATATAAACAATTCACGTCATAAAAAAATTAACTGTGTTAACTCTTAATTAGTAAGGATCGTTGAAAGAAAATAAACTTAAAATTGAGAGTGTCTGTAAATATATCCTGAATTGGGATTAATTCTGACCAATAAATAAAAGTTGAAATTATTAAGATCCAATAACCCAATAGTAAAAACTAATAAAATTTTGCCACTTGGAAATATAAGTGTTGTATAATTAAACCCTTTAGTTGTTACGTTTGTTTAACCACAACGGTTCTTCAGGTTGAAAAGGTGCATGTTAGAAGGGGCGTTTGGACCCAAATAACGTATGGTTGAAAATAAGGTTGTGCATGGGTCGATTTGATTTGGTTTTGACCACAAATCAAAACCAAATACAGTTATTTTTGTTTTTAAAAATTTGAATCGTCCGTTTCGGTTTTTCAGTTTGTACTTTGGTTTTGATTTTTTCGGTTTTACCATTGGACTTAAAAATTTTGTACTAAAAGGTTGTTCTAAAGTAATTTACACTAGAAACTTTGGGCATAATTTAGTTGCTCTCTATGTTGTCAAAAGTGCCAAAGGCGAGCGCCTAGTTGCTCAAGCAAGGCAAGGCGCACCAAAAATGCCTTGCACCATAGAAGGGACTCTTCCGGTGAGATTCTAGCTGAAAACGGATTTTCGGCACCCTTCAGCTAGACTCCGGCGACACTCACGTCATTTTCAGCCAGATTTCATGGGATTTTTGTCAGATTTTGTCTATACAGATTGTGTTGTGGTTGTGATAGTGGTTGTTGTTGTTTAGAAATTTGTTAAGAAGATAAAAAAATTTGAAGCAGAGACTTAAGAAAGAAAGAGGAAGATGACATTGGTAGTAAGATACTTTACAAAAACTATCTATTTTGTGTAGAAATAACTGTTGAATGACAATGACTCGAGTAAAAATATTTTTTTTAAATTTTTTTGTATTTATATAACTAGTATACAAAACATTGATTATTTTTGAAGGTTTTAATTCTTTTTACGATATTACATATTTTAAATTGCTAATTGTATAACTTCTATAAATATATATGAAGAGTAATATTAATTTATATACCTGCTAAATATGTTTCTTAATTCTTATTATATTATGCTTTTCTTGGGTCAGGCACGTGCATTTTTTGCGCTTTGCAGCTGGGCCCTAGGCCTTATGCGCCTTGAAGACGTCTTGCGCGTTTAACAACATGGCTTAATCTTCAATAATAATAGATGTGTTCTTATTGTTTTACTTAGCATTTAAATAAATTACAATTCATAAAATATAATAACAAACAATTAAATAAAACTACTTAATCGACCAACTTTTTATAAACAAAAAGGTTTAAATATTATTCTTGAAGCTCAAATTATATATATATATATATATATATATATATGTGTGTGTGTGTGTGTGTGTGTGTGTGTGTGAGGGATCAAATGAAAACTATATTTATAATTAAAATCGTAAAAACCACCTCTACCCACTCACATAACCATATTTATATATATAAAATCTTTTACAAATAGCATCAGTTAATTATTAATTAATAGTCTAATTGTGTTTATAAATGTATAAATTCACACTAAAGTACAAGTGTAGTTGTGTGGTTCAATTTTTCGGTTTTCCAGTTTGTTTGACTGATTATTTCGGTTACGGTTTGGTTATTTTAGTTTCTTGCACACCCCTAGTTAAAAAGACGTTTCAATCTTATAAATGCAACTCATCTTCATATCTTCTAATTTTTTTCCATAAAGAAAACCACACGAAATGCCCATCTAATAGTATGTTAAATGTAATTTATGTATTTTATATTGTATGTAATTTATTTAGTGGTCTTTCTGGATTGTGTTATTACTTATAAATTAAACTATTTCGATAAGTCACTTGAAATTTCAATACAATAATTCATAGAACATCAAGAACTAGTATGTGTGTTTCTATTGAGAAATTGTCTACTTGATATTTATCAAATGATTGCCTTTTGTAGGCAGTGAATTATCATAGGAGTGATGAAACGACATAATGCTTAATGAAATCGTATATCGGTTATTCAGTTTGCACATGAGATTGGTTTCTTATGTATGTATATGTTTCGATCATTACTTAAAGATGAACATTATTTACCGAGAACAAATACTGCGGAAATTCCATACCGGTAGCACACCAAACATATACCGACTAAGCATCATCGATGCCCTTACCGATATTCATATTTTCATGATTTCGGTGTTGGTACTGATACGGATTCGTATTAGTGGAAGCTAGAATCCTAGCTTGGATAATCCTCCTTCGGCCAACCGAACGGAGAAGACGAACAAATAACCTGTTCGAAGAAAACAATACGTTCTTTTATTCAAAAAAATATCCCCCCACCAACCTTTGATTACAATACTTAAATAGAAAAACTAAAGAGATAAACATAGGGTATAATCCCAACAATTAAGAAAAGATAAGGTTCCCAAACTAAAAACAATACTTAAAATAAAAGATGGTTGGATGGGTTCTTGATAGCTAACCGGTGGCCCAATATTAGCCACGGGTTGTTGACGGGCCGGCGCTATTATGGACGAGCCCGGGTGGTTCTTCCAACGTACTAGGATCCGTATCATCCTCCCCCTCTAAAAACGGACTCGTCCGCGAGTCATCTTCCGCGTCCGCCACATATGGAGAAAGGTCAGCTACGTTAAAAGTGGCAGACACCTTGTAATGTCCAGGAAGATCAATCTTGTAAGCGTTGTCATTGACGCGCTTCAGAACACGAAAAGGACCGTCAGCGCGCGGATGCAATTTGCCAAATCGTCCTTGGGGAAACCTTTCGCGCGCAAATATACCCAAACTAAATCACCTTCATGGAAAACCACCTTCTTGCGATGCTGATTAACACGAGACTGGTACTGTAAGTTGTGCTTCACAATCTGTTCACGAACCTGTTCATGGAGTAACTTGATCTGTTTTTCCTGGTCATCGCCCTCAACGCTAAAATACTCGAGCTCCGGAAAAGGTGCTAAGTCGAGTGGTGTAAAAGGATTCCGCCCGTAAACAACAAAAAATGGGCTGCGACCAGTGGAACTATGATTGGACCGGTTATAAGCAAACTCAGCTTGTGGTAACACAAGATCCCACTATTTCGGATTATCACCTACAAGGCTGCGAAGTAAATTACCCAAGCTGCGGTTGGTTACCTCGGTTTGACCATCCGTTTGAGGATGGTGTGAGCTACTGAACTGTAACTTGGCGCCCAAACGCTTCCACAAAGTGCGCCAAAAATGGCTAACAAATTTTACGTCCCGGTCAGATGTAATTGTTTTTGGGACCCCATGCAAACGAACTATCTCTGCAAAATAAAGTCGGGCTACTTGTGAGGCATCATAAGTCTTAACACACGGAATAAAATGTGCCATCTTCGAAAATCGATCAACTACAACCATAATGGAATCTTTTTTGCGTTGGGTTAGCGGAAGACCCAACACAAAATCAAGACTCACATCTTCCCAGGGATGAACGGGCGCGGGTAGGGGAGTGTAAAGTCCTTGGTTAGTATGGCGAGTTTTCGCGATATGACATACACGGCAACGCTTCAAAATTTTTGAAACTTCCTTCGAAATCTTTGGCCAATAAAACCGGTTTTGGACTAGCGCCACAGTTTTCTCACGACCAAAATGGCCGGCCAAGGCTCCTTGGTGACATTCCAAAACAATAGCCTCCCTAAAGGATGAAAAAGGAACACACAACCTATTTCCTTTATATAACAGTCCATCTTTCTGAACAAAGTGTTTATAAGGGCCATCTTTTGTTTTTTCCCATACTTCCTTAAATTCAGGATCATCTTGATAAAGGGAAGAAAATGAGCTAAAACCCACCACTTCAAAAGCTACAGCCGTAGCTAAAACCGGTCTGCGGCTCAAGGCGTCGGCCACGGAATTGGCGGAACCTGCCTTGTGGCGAATGACGAACGTAAAATCCTGCAAAGTCTCAACCCACTTAGCATGTCTAGGATTTAATTTTTCCTGACCTTGAATAAATTTGAGCGCCTGGTGATCAGAATAGAGAATAAATTCACCGGGGAGTAAGTAATGTCGCCAATACTCAAGGCTTCGAACTAGCGCATAAAATTCTTTGTCGTATGTAGTATACCGTCGTCGTGTGTCGCTTAGTTTTTCACTAAAAAAAGCAATCGGGCGATGTTGTTGGCTCAAAACGCCTCCAATGCCAAACCCGGACGCATCACATTCTACTTGAAATACCTGGGTAAAATTGGGTAGGGCGAGGACGGGGGCCTGAGTAACCGCTGATTTCAACGCTTCAAACGAGGACTGAGCTTGAGGTGACCAACTGAATTTACTACTTTTCAAACATTCTGTAATGGGTGCGACAATAGTGCTAAAATTTTTTATGAACCGACGGTAGAAAGACGCGAGTCCATGAAAACTCTGAATATCGTGTAGCGACTTTGGTGCGGGCCAATTGGTTATGGCGAAAACTTTCGACTCGTCCATCCGGATGCCACGACCTGAAATAAGATAGCCCAAAAATATAACCTCTGTTGTCAAAAAATGACACTTCTTACCGTTGGCATAAAGCTTTTGATTACGGAGAACCGTGAAAATATCCCGAAGATGTAATAAATGTTGCACCATATCTGAGCTGTAAACCAAAATGTTGTCGAAATAAATGACGACACAACGTCCAATAAAAGGTTTGAATATATGATTCATCAACCACATGAATGTGCTTGGGGCATTTGATAAGCCGAATGGCATGACCATCCACTCGTATAGACCATCTCGAGTTTTAAAAGCTGTTTTCCACTCATCGCCTGGACGCATGCGTATTTGGTGATAACCACTACGCAAATCAATCTTAGAAAAGATTTTGGCTCCATTGTAAATGATCCAATAAGTCGTCAAACCTGGGAATAGGAAACCTGTATTTGATTGTGATTTTATTAACCGGCCGGCTATCGACACACATACGAAAAGTGCCATTCGGTTTGGACACTAAAAGAGCCGGGACCGCGCATGGGCTCATGCTTTCCCGAATAAGACCTTTTTCTAGAAGTTCGGTAACTTGTCGTTGTAATTCACCAAACTCTTTCGGGTTCATTCGATAAGCCGGCTTGTTAGGTATGCTCGCACCCGGTAGGAAATCGATGCAATGTTGAATGTCTCGGACAAGAGGGAGACCTGCAGGAATATCATCAGGAAAGACATCATGGAATTCGGATAGTAGCGGTTGTACCTCCGGCGGCACATTCTGGACTTCGGGATTTTCTTCGGCTATTAATAAACCGAATATGATATGTGCCCGAGGGGATTTGGTAAGTTCCGAGAATTCTGACTTGGTAACGAGCATGGATTCTGGACCCTCCTGCTTAGGATCGCATGGTGCTAGGGTAATGTGGACTCCATCTTTTTTGAATGTATACGTGTTTCGAAAGCCATCATGTTTTGCACGCCGATCATATTGCCACGGCCGACCCAACAAGATGTGACAAGCATCCATAGGAAGTACCTCGCACCAAATCTCGTCCGAGTATTTGTTCCCAATTGAGAATTGCACCAAACAACGATGAGTAACTTTAATTATACTTCCTTTTTTTAGCCAAGTGAGTTGGTATGGTTCGGGGTGATCGTGGATGGGCAACTTAAGCTTCTCGACCATGGTGTTAGAAACGATGTTTTCACAACTTCCTCCATCGATGATAACCGTACAAACTTTTCCTTTGGACGTACACTTTGTACGAAAAATGTTGTTACGAAGCCATGCCGTGTCATCACTTGTATCCGCCACAGTGGTGTTTAAAATTCGTCGAATAACAAGATTCTTGCCACGATCCGGATAAAGAATTTCTGGAGGTACTTCTTTGTTATCCTCGGCGTCGGTATCATAGGTTGGCATCGTGTCGTCGACAAGAGCAATTACCTGTTTATTTGGGCAGTCCCGCTTTAAGTGACCGAGGCCGTGACATTTGTAACAACGAAGTGCATTATTTCCGGATCCGGATGGAATAACTGGCGGTGCAGGTGGGTCGGCTTTGAGGGGGTCGACCCGAAGCTGAGAACTCGCCGCTGCCGGTGCACGGTAGGAACTGACCCGATTGGCTGGTCTCGTCTTCGCTGCTACTTGTTTCTCTACCCTTTGAGCCAACCTACAAACATCAGAAAAAGACCAATACTGGTACAACATAATGACATCTGCGATGTCCGATCTGAGTGCCCCCAAAAAACGAGCGATAATCTGTTCTTCGTCTTCTTCAATCCCACATCTCATGCGTAACTGTTCAAACGCCATTATAAACTCCTCCACCGACTGTGAAGTTTGTTTGAAATTATTGTACTCCAAAAACGAATCTTGCTTATGAGTTACCGGTAAAAATTTCGAACGCATCAAGCGTTTCATCTTGTCCCACGTTGCAATTTTATGTTTACCCTTCCGCGTACGTTGAATCTGAACATGTTCCCACCATAAAGACGCATATTTACGTAAACGAATAGCAACGAATTTTACCTTTAAGTTGTCTGGTACTTGTTAGAGATCAAATATTCGTTCGACTGTTTGAAGCCAGTCGATAAAATCGTCTGGTTGCATGCGACCTTCAAACTCGGGAATTTCGGTGCGAATACCCAAGGCTCTTATCGGATCAACAGGAGGTGGCGGTGGGGGTGGATCTTGGTGAAAATTTCGACGAGCAAAAACGTTTTCGAATCTGTCATTGGCGTCATCATCATCCCAGACGACGGATTCGGTGGCTGATGTGTCATCCTGGTCGTGCGGTTCGTACCTATCATACCCCTGCTGCTGCTGATTGAATTCGAGGTCACGAATCCGTTGTTGTAGACGTTCAATCTCGGCGTCACGAGGATCACACGTGTCAGGGCCGCTGCCTCCGGCGGCGAATCTGCGGTGTGGCTGACGACGATCTCTCCTATAACCGGACATCCTGACGAACCTGAAGCTGCTGATACCACTTGATACGGATTCGTATTAGTGGAAGCTAGAATCCTAGCTTGGATAATCCTCCTTCGGCCAACCGAACGGAGAAGATGAACAAATAACCTGTTCGAAGAAAACAATACGTTCTTTTATTAAAAAAAATATCCCCCCACCAACCTTTGATTACAATACTTAAATAGAAAAACTAAAGAGATAAACATAGGGTATAATCCCAACAATTAAGGAAAAAGATAAGGTTCCCAAACTAAAAACAATACTTAAAATAAAAGATGGTTGGATGGGTTCTTGATAGCTAACCGGTGGCCCAATATTAGCCACGGGTTGTTGACGGGCCGGCGCTATTATGGACGAGCCCGGGTGGTTCTTCCAACGTACTAGGATCCGTATCAGGTACACTTAGGTTTTAGAATTTTTCGATATTTTTAGTAGTACTATACCGATTTCATCCCTAGTTAGTAGAAGTAAAAAAAATAATGTTTTTGAAATTAATAAAATATATGACTGTTTCAAAAGAAATTCAAGATTTTTTGAACCCAATGAGGTGTAAGAAGACATGCTCCTTTCTACTTTCCAAGTCAAGTTCAAAGTCTTTGGAATTTAATACTTTATTCATTTAGATAGATAGAAGTATTTGCGTTAGAAGATTATATCTATTGGAATGTGGTGAGTGGGAGACTTGATACTACATCAAGTCAACCATTTAGCAAATAACCTTTTAAAGTGACTAATATATTATAAAACCTGATTGATTTTGGTTTTGATAACACAAGAAAAAAACTAAGATGTCATTAGTTCCTCACGTAAGACATCACATGCTGCTTGTTTTTGTGTCATTGCTTCTATGTAGCCCTACATCAAGGTCGAAAGAAGATGCCAACATGATGATTACAAGGTCGTGTAAAGATAAGGAGAGGCAGACACTGCTCAGTTTTAAAGCAAACCTCGTAGACGTCAACAACGTTCTAAGCAATTGGGAGAACAAAACAAAGATGGATTGTTGTCGATGGTGGGGCGTGAATTGCAGCGAGACTGGTCATGTGACTAGCCTTGATCTTTCCCGTTATTATTATGATGATGGTTTGTCTGGTAATATTAGTCCGTTGTTGTCGTTATTACCTCAACTAGAGTACCTTGATTTAAGCGGAATTGATTTTCAGTTAAATCATATTCCAGATTATTTTAATTCCCTTGTCAACTTACAATATTTGAGAATTTATGCCGCTAATCTCAGCGGGTCTATTCCTCATCAACTTGCTTACCTTTCCAACTTGCGTCATCTTGATCTTAGTAGTAATTCTTTGAGCGGGGTAATCCCCGTTTCCTTTAGAGATTTGAAGCTTACATTTCTAGACCTCTCAGAAAATCTATTAGAAGGTCCCATTCCAAATTCTTTTGGAAATTGGTCATCTCTAGTTTATCTGGATTTGTCAACAAATCACCTTAACGGTCAGTCCCCAACTTTGTTGGATGTTCATCCAATAAGGAATCAATCTCCAACAGCAGTTCCTTGTATAATAGACGAGGTTCTAGTATCACGGAATGTCCACCCTTACAGCATTTAGACCTCTCTAGGAACAGTTTAACTAGAAGTTTACCTGACAGCATGGGCGAACTCTTAAATCTTGAATATCTTGATGTTTCATCCAACTCCCTTGAAGGTTTAGTCTACGATGTTCATTTTCTAAACCTCAGCCAACTAACCTATTTGGACTTGTCTTTCAATTCTTTTAGAGTAAACTTAAGCTCCGATATAAGATTTGGTTTCAAACTAAATACTATAAGGTTGCGATTCTGCAAGCTGGGGCCTAGTTTCCCCATGTGGATCCAGACTCAGAGAAATTTTACGTATCTGGATATTTCCAACGCGGGAATATCAGATCGCATCCCTAGGTGGTTCTGGGACCTACCACCCGAGTTGAAAGTTTTGAACATTTCTTCAAATGAAATAAAAGGTACGTTGCCGAATATTAAGTCAACCTTTATAGGCTCCCCTGGAGTGGATTTGAGTTACAACCAACTCGAAGGCGTGATACCAGTATTACCTAAACTGGCATCATTAAACCTCTCTAAAAACAGATTTTCAGGAACACTTTCTTTCTTGTGTCAGATTGACTCAATTTTGAGTTTCCTTGACCTCTCCAACAATTTATTATCAGGTGATCTACCTGATTGTTGGCGAAAATTTGAAGATCGTCTCATTGTTCTTAACTTATCAAATAACAGTCCGTCTGGTAAAATACCTTCTTCTTTAGGATTCTTGTCTCGCCTTGAGGCATTGTATTTGCGAAGCAACGCCTTTGTTGGTGAGATACCAACGTCCTTGAGCAACTGCATGGAACTTGGGTTTGTGGATCTAGGGGAAAATAAGTTGTCTGGTAACATACCAGCATGCATTGGCGAAAAACTTTCTAAGTTGTATGTTCTAGTTTTACGGTCTAATAGACTCGTTGGCAGTTTACCATCACACTTATGTTTGTTAAGAAATTTTCAATTCCTTGATTTATCAAAGAATGGATTATCAGGAAATATTCCTAGGTGCTTTGGTAACTTCACGGCTATGGCTACTAGACAGTCTCAAGATGATCTTATGAGCCATTATTACATCTCTTATATTGACTATAATGCAAAAAGACCGTGTCTAATTGCATACAATTGCCTCGGTGCGGATGGAGATATGGATGGAGATGCCTTTTCATTGACAATGCACTAGTTGCATGGTTGGGAACAGAGCGTGAATTTGGAAGAGGCCTTTACCTACTAAAGAGCATGGATATTTCAAGCAATAAGTTATATGGAGAGCTTCCCTACGAGATCACTAATCTTCGAGAGTTAGTCTCGTTAAACTTTTCCGAAAACAAATTGCAAGGAGAGATCCCGAAGCTTATGGGCCAGATGAAATGTCTTCTGTCTCTTGACCTGTCAAAAAATGAATTTTCAGGGAATATTCCGTCAAGTTTGTCACAGATAACATATTTAGGTTATCTTAACCTCTCGTTCAATAACTTGTCGGGAAAAATACCCCTTGGGCCACAACTTCAACTCTTTGATGCTTCCTCTTACACCGGTAACCCTCACCTTTGTGGAGATCCACTTACGGAAAGATGCGGACTTCCACCTCCACCTGCTACTGTTGCTGGAACTGAAGATGGAGATGAGTTTTGGAAATCATTTTACACAGGTATGAGTGCTGGATTTGCTGTTGGTTTTTGTGGACTCTGTGGTGCTTTATTTCTCAACCGATGGTGCAGATATTTCTTTTTCGCTTCTTTAAATAACATGAAGGACTGGATATACGTAACAGATGTTGTGTATTATCGGAGTCTTCGTACGAAATTTAGACAGTAAATGAAGCTTTCATTCATTCTGCAATGTTAAAGTCAATTTAGACAGTAAATGCATCTTTTATTCATTCTGCAATGTTAAAGTCGCGTATGGCCATGGATGAACATTGTCATTGTGTTGGTATAACTCATGTTCAGTAGTTGATATGGTTATCTTCTGTTGTAGAAAAGTTTACAATTGTCAATTCATGAACTTATGAGAAGTGATCTTTGAAGGATGATGAAAACGGGAATTTATAGAAACTTGCTTTTAATTCAATCACCATCTTACAAATGAGGGTGTTAACCCCTATTTATAGTTGTCGGTGAGGGTGGTAACTACCATAACTGCCGACACTTAAGCTATACAATAATAATACACATTAATACTAAACATAGACTAAACTAATATAATGCTAACTTAGGATAATATCAATATTAAGTCTAACATTCTCCCCCTTAATTTTGATTTATCCTTTTATGCTTCATAGTAGGATTGGATCATCTTCTTCATAAATGAGAAGGGATTCTTGCTCATTCTTTTCTTTCTTTTTGTCTTTCCATTTGGTGTATTCGTTTGTGAAATGTCCAAGTCTTCCATAATCATAACACCTAAACTTACTCTTGTCTTTGTTTTCTTGGCTCTCTTGGCTCATGCTTCTTTCGGGTCTTCTTTCTCTTTTGTCAAAGCTTCTTACTCGTCCTTTTGCTTGGTTTTGATTGCCACGTGCTTTACCATGATGCCAACTTTATAAATGGTTACTTGAGTTTGCCATTAGGAGTTTGTTTTGATAATTTTCTTCTACTTCATCATGACTTTTGAGGCGTTCCTCAAATGCTGTTATTCTTCCTACGGCTTCTTCAAATGACATTTTGTCTATTTCTGAATATTGCTCGATAGATGCCACTATTGGTAGAAACTTCTTAGGAACGGAGTTAAGTAACTTCCTTACGATTATTTTATCTTTAAGAGTAGTGCCAAGACTTTTTAATTTGGCTCTTATGCTGCTTAACTTGCTTGCGAAGTTACTTACACTTTCATTTTCTTTCATCTTTAACATCTCTAACTCGTTTTTTAAGGTTTGTAGACGTGCCTTTTGAACTAGATCTGCTCCAAGGTGTCAAACTTTAATTGATTTCCAAACTTCTTTTGCATTTTCACATTGTGCAACTTGCATTATATATCTTCGGGTAGTGTTTGGAAGATCATTGCTTTTGTAGTATGTACTTTCTTTTCATCTACATCTTCTTTAGCGTCAATTGTTTCCCAAAGACCATATGCCTTTAAGATCGTTTCCATTAAAAGTGCCCATGAGGTGTAGTTTAACTCGGTTAATTTGGGACATTGGAGTGATATGTTCCCTTGCTCACGTATTGGTGTCGATGTACTTGCTGATTTTTCTACTATATTTTCTTGCTTAATCTTTGATCTTTTCTTTCTTATCTTGCTTTTGATTTGCTTATTCTTGTCTTATTTGCTTGAACTTTGTTTCTTGCTAATTGATTCAACAATGAATCGTCTTGCTTTCTTGATACTTGCTATAACTTGCTTTTGGCCAACTTGCTAACCAAATTTTCTTCGCTCCCAACCAACTTGCTAATCGGGGCTTTGTGTTCCTGACCTACTTGCTAATCAGGTTTTATGTGCTCCTAACCCACTTGCTAATCAGGTTTTTATGCACTAACTTGCTATACTCAACGAACAAATGTTTGGAGTTACTTGCTATACTCAACGAGTCACGAAGTCTCGGAGTCAATTGCTACATGCTTTTCTCAACGAACCACAAAAGACTCGGAGTATCTTGCTACTTGCTATTTGAATCTTTGTGATCCGATTTATCTTGTTATGTGAACCACAAAAGTTCGGTTCTTGCTTGCTATGTGAACCACAAAGGTTCGATTTTTTGACTTACTAATTATTGAAGAAATTTCAATAATTTTGACTTGCTAAATTTGTTTTTTTATTTAGAATATGAAAATTATGGTTTTTTTTTAATATATCAAAAATGTTCGTGAAACATGAATCCTCCAAAATTAAAGTCAAATAACCTTTTAACTTATATTTTTAAAGTAAAATATAATATTCCAAATTAGTTTTTCTTTCCAAAAAACAACTGTTGACTTTTCAAAAAAATCAAAATTGACAAAACAAATTCAATGATATCGTCCCTGCAATCGTCTGACCACAACAAATTGATTTTGTAGGCCTTTCCAATTGTTGAATCTTCTACTGTATCACTTTGGAATCGTCTTACTAATGATCGAATACCTGATTAAGAACCCAAAATGGTTTCGTTATTTTTTTCCGCTTGAACGGGTTCGGGAATAAAAGAAATCCTTATCGATACTTTTCCTTTTGATTTTGAAGAACGTTTCTGAAATCGATTTTCCAAAATTGATTCTTGAAAGCGTTGAGGAATCGGATTAAATCGTAGTTCTTGAATCTTGATTTCTTGTTCTGATTTTAGACGTCTCGGAGTCGTCGGATTTTTCTTAAAAATCTCCGATCGGTTTCTCAATAACCGTTTCTGGGTTTCTAAATCAATTGATCTCCTATGATTAATTGATGATGGCGATGATATCTGAAGCAACAAGATGTTTCTCCGATATCGATTCAATTTCTAGTCTGCGTCTCTGTTCCTATGCGCAAAACAGAGTGAGACACAATCGGTGTTCTTTGTGAAATCGAATGAAGATGGTGATCAAATCTAAATCAACAAACAGTCACGTCGTTGTTGATATGGTTCCAAACTCGTATCTCTATTCCTTTCTCGCAAAGCAGAGGATGGATTTGATCGACTGTTCTTCGTGAATTCTTAGAACCGAAGGTTTCTTTATACGATTTCTTCTTCTTTCTTTCCCAAGAGCGTAACGCTTTGATACCATTGAAGGATGATGAAAAAGGGAATTTACATAAACTTGTTTTTCATTCAATCATCATCTTACAAATGAGGGTGTTAACCCCTATTTATAGTTGTCGGTGAGGGTGGTAACCACCATAACCGCCGACACTTAAGTTATACAATAATACTACACGTTAATACTAAACATAGACTAAACTAATATAATGCTAACTTAGGATAATATCAATATTAAGTCTAACAATCTTCTCTTGTGGTTTACTGATCTTGTTTTACACAAAGTTGTCATGTTTAAATAACTTAAGATTTGTATAATTTTGAGTTATGAAAGAACTAGGTTAATGATGCAAGAAAGTGCAAATAAATGAAACATGTTAGAAGTGATAGTATGAAAGAACTATGTAAGTGCGTGTCAAAACATATGTCAACACTTGTATGAATTTTATAAAGGTAAGATGTCTTTTTAAGTAATAACTTGGTTTTTATAAATAAAACGATTCAAGAGTTTATAGCTATCTCAATAGCCTTTGTGTGATTTTAGACTCATTTGACATGTATCCTTCAAATTGACATTATCTCGTTTAATTAGTTGGGAAAATGTTAGAGAATAGTTTAGTTAAGTGAATAGTTTGGGCTTAGCGAATGGGCTTGTGTTCACATGTGTTGGGCTCACTGGGCCTGATCCAACCCATATCTTATACATACATTGAGCATACTTAATTCATCTATAATCTATTGATCTGGGTACATGACTAACTTTATCGTCGTATCTAGACTTAGAAGCAGTTCGAGAATGCTAGACGCAGACTAAACCGACAACAAGAGCCGACCCAGATTCCGTTATAGCAACATCATTGATAATGAAACATATATTTAAATGTTTTATTTAACACGGTTACATTAACGGACAATGGCTGATGAAAATCATACGATAAAAAAGATAATATGCAAAGTTACAGGCTTGTAAGAATAATCTTTAAACTTGAAGAAATGATGGGAAATACAAACAACACAAAGTAGCTTACTTTCTTCATCAATTGATGCATCTTTTGAGGATGCAATGATGGTTGGCCCAGAAGATGTAGAACAAGGAGGCTTTAATGGCAGATTCAACTGCAAATCAAATTCTCATACAAAATCAACTGTATTGAAACTCATTCATACGCATCTTTAACGGCAGATTCAACTGCAAATACTCAAAACAAGAGTTTTTGAAAGATGATTAAAAAGATAGACTTTTGACTGACCCTTTTGGATAAGGTTGCAGATGAGAATGAAAGTGATGAAACTGCCATTGTTGTGTTTTTTGAGGAAGCTAATTGCTTTGAATTGGCTGTATATCTCAAAGCACCTTCTTTATTTTATTTTATTGAATTTAATTTTATTTCATGTTATTTGATGAAGGGATATGACATGTGTGGATATTGAGTGCAGTTTGGATTGGACATGTCTTATTTTGTTGTTTTTCATCTATTTCTTCTTCTTTATTTAAGCATCTCCAGTTTGTTCAATAAATTACTTTTTTCATATAAGTTTAGAGTAAATGTTATATAAACCATGAAAGTAAAATATATGAAAACTATGTGACTATTTATATACATGTTGGGGCGCAGTAGCTTAATATAAATACAATTTTAGGTAAAGAGTTATAATTATATAAAGACTTGTACATTTTAATTTAACTATAGTATATATAAGTCTGTTACACCGCATATCTTACCCTTTCTTTGTCATATTATATGACAAAGCACCACGTACAAATACATAACTTAGTTACTATAGTTCTCTACTCAAAATTGTTTTTGTACTATACGCCCCATATGCATACATAATTATGCATATAGAGAATGCTTTAATTAAAAAAATACTACAGAGTTAGTGACAAAAAGAATTCGCTTTTTTTACTTTCGATCATGAATTCATGATTCATGACATAAGTTCTTAATCATTTAGTCGTGTAATATTATATTAGATGTAACATGTGTAGGTTATATTGCATGTAATTCTTCAATGATCTTTCTGGATCGTGTTATACTTTTAGATTGAACTATCTTGATGTGTCACTCGAAATTTCAATGAGATAATTTATAGAACATCAAGAACTAGCATGTATGTTTCTGTTGAGAAATTGTCTACTCGAAATATATCAAACAATTGCTTTTATAGGCATGAATCACCATATCAGTTGTTGAAATGACATAAAACTTAATGAAATTGTGTATCAATTTGCACTTGAGATAGGTTTCTTATGTATATATAAATGTAAGTTTTGATCATTATCTAAAATGAAGTGATTAATTTATTCTCAAGTTTAATCAAATTGTAGGATGGTGTTCTTGAGTTTTCACAGGTCACCCAATTAATGTTTATTACTTTTTAATTGTCCCCAAGGGGTTATAAGGTGCCCCTCCATGGTTGAGATTTAAATTTTCAGTAATGGTGATTAATAGTAGGGATGGGGATTTTTTACTGAGTACTAGTACTGTGCTGATTTCATACTGGTATCATACTAAACCAGGACCGACTAAACGTCATTTGTACAGGTACAAGTATTCATTTTTCCACTTTGGCAACATTGGTATCCTCCGGTTTCGGCATTTATCGATCAAATTCCAAATTAGTAGGAGTAAAAAATGTAAAAAAGCAATGGTTTTGACAAATATAAAATATATAAGACTGTTTCAAAAGAATATCCAGATTTTTTGAACCCATTGAGAGTGAGAGGCAAGAGACTTGCTCGTTTCTATTTTCCAAGTCAACTTCCAAAGACTTTTACTGTGGAAAATACTTCCTTCATTTAGCACATAACCTTATAGAGTTGCAACATATTATAAAAACTTGATTGATTTTAGATTTGATAACACGCGAATGAACAAAAATGTCCTTAGTTCCTCACGTAAGACGGCATATGCTGTTTGTTTTTGTGTCATTGCTGCTATGCAGCCACACGTCAGGGTTGAAAGAAGATGCCAACATAAAGATTTCAAGGTTGTGTGATGATAAGGAGAGGGAGACACTGCTCGGTTTTAAAGCAAACCTCATAGACGTCAACAACAGTCTACGCGATTGGGGGAACAAAGCAAAGATGGATTGTTGCCAATGGGTGGGCGTGAATTGCAGCGAGACTGGTCATGTGACTAGACTTGATCTTTCTGCCTCTTCTAACGGTTTGTCTGGTAACATTAGTCCGTTGTTGTCGTTATTACCTCAATTACAACACCTTGATTTAAGCGGAATTGATTTTCAGTTAAATCATATTCCAGATTCTTTGAGTTCTCTTATCAACTTACAATATTTGAAACTTTATGCTGCTAATCTCAGTGGATCTATTCCTGATAAATTTGTTAAACTTTCCAACTTGCTTCATCTTAATCTTAGTAGTAATTCTTTGAGCGGGTCAATCCCCGTTTCCTTTGGAGATTTAAAGCTTACACATCTAGACCTCTCAGAAAATCGATTAGAAGGTGTCATTCCAAAATCTTTTGGAAATTGGTCATCTCTAATTCATCTGGATTTGTCAAAAAACTTCCTCAACGGGTCGGTGCCCAACTTTTCTAGATGTTCATCCATGAAAGAATTAATCTCCAATAGCAGTTCCATGTACAACAGAAAAGGCTTGGGTTCGAGTTCGAGTTTCCCCGGATGTCCACCCCTGCAGTATTTAGACCTCTTTGGCAACGAGTTAACTGGAACTTTACCTGACAGCGTAGGCGAACTCTTAAATCTTAATATCTTGATGTTTCATCCAACTCCCTTGAAGGTTTAATCTATGATGTTCATTTTCGAAACCTCAACCAACTAATCCATCTAGACTTGTCTTCCAATGCTTTTACAGTAAACTTAAGCTCCCATGTGAAATTTGGTTTTAAACTAGAGATAATAAAGCTTCAATCCTGCAGGGTGGGTCCTAGTTTCCCCACGTGGATCCAAAATCAGAGAAATTTTACGCATCTTGATATTTCCTATGCAGGAATATCAGATCGCATCCCGGGATGGTTCTGGGACCTACCATCCGGGTTGAGATTTCTGAACCTTTCTTCAAATGAAATAAAAGGTACGCTACCGAATAAAACATCAACCTTTATACACTACCAGGGAATGGATTTGAGTTACAACCAACTAGAAGGTGTGATACCAGTATTACCTTCTAAACTCGCAACATTAAACCTCTCTAGAAACAGATTTTCAGGAACACTTTCTTTCTTGTGTCAAATTGACTTGATTTTGACTTTCCTTGATCTCTCCAACAATTTATTATCAAGTGATCTGCCTGATTGTTGGCGAAAATTTCAAGATCATCTCATAGTTCTTAACTTATCAAATAACAGTCTGTCTGGCAAAATATCTTCTTCTTTGGGATTCTTGTCTCACCTTCAGGCATTGTATTTGCGAAGCAACGCCTTTGTTGGTGAGATACCAACATCCTTGAGCAACTGCACAGAACTAAGGTTTGTGGATCTAGGGGAAAATAAGTTATCTGGTAACATACCATCATGGATTGGCGAAAAACTTTCAAAGTTGTATGTAATTGTTTTACGGTCTAATAAACTCGCTGGTAGTTTACCATCACAGTTATGTTTGTTAAGCGATCTTCAATTCCTTGATTTATCTAAGAATGGATTATCAGGAAATATTCCTAAGTGCTTTGGTAACTTCACGGCTATGGCTACTAGACAGTCTCAAGATGCTCTTACGAGCCATTTTTACAACTCTTATGTATCAAATCTCCTTGTAACCAAATCACAAAATAATCATATGTCATGTGGTGCTCTAAGTGTGTGTTCGAGAGAAGGCCGTTTTTACAATTGTGGCTCGAATGAAGAGGCCCTTTTCATTGACAATGCACTGGTTGCATGGAAGGGAACAAAGCGGGAATTTGGAAGAGGCCTTTACCTACTGAAGAGCATGGATATTTCAAGCAATAAGTTACATGGAGAGCTTCCCTATGAGATCACTAATCTTCGAGAGTTGGTCTCGTTAAACTTTTCCCATAACAAGTTGCAAGGAGAGATCCCGAAGCTTATGGGCCAGTTGAAATATCTGCAGTCTCTTGACCTGTCAAAAAATGAATTTTCTGGGAATATTCCGTCAAGTTTGTCACAGATAACATTTTTAAGTTATCTTAACCTCTCGTTCAATAACTTGTGAGGAAGAATACCCCTTGGGTCACAACTTCAACTCTTTGATGCTTCCTCTTACACAGGTAACCCTCGCCTTTGTGAAGATCCACTTACGGGAAGATGCGGACTTCCACCTCCACCTGCTACTGTTGTTGGAACTGAAGATGGAGATGAGTTTTGGATGTCATATTACACAGGTATGAGTGCTGGATTTGCTGTTGGTTTTTGTGGAATCTGTGGTGCTTTATTTCTCAAACGCTGGTGCGGATATTTCTTTTTCGCTTCCTTAAATAGCATGAAGGACTGGATATACGTAACTGCTGTTGTGTATTATCAGAATCTTCGTATGAAATTTAGACAGTAAATGCATCTTTTATTCATTCTGCAATGTTAAAGTCGTGTATGGCTGTGGATGAACATTGCCTTGTGTTTGTATAACTCTTGTTTGGTAGTCGATATGGTTATCTTTTGTTGTATAAAAAGTTTATAATTGTCAATTCATGAGCTTAAATATCAGATTTGCATAAAATCCAAACGTTGTTCATCTTCTCCTGGGTGTCAAAAGTATATAATAATGTTTTGATGTCCATATTGTTGATGCTTATAAGTCTTTCAATGATCTTTGAAGAATTTCATAATGTGTGTAGGAGACATTTGTGTTTTAGCAGGGATGAAAAGATACTCAATGATGAGACTTGAGATATTAGTTTTTGAAAATTGAGATACACATACAATGATATCATATGATTTAAGCGTTCAACATGTGTAGTAAATGATTTCTATATACATGTCACTCGCATAATTATTATAACTAATGTGGATATAAGTGACATTTAGCAGCTATGACCTGCGTTTAGCAGCAGAATATGAACTCGACTAAGTGACATTTTGACTCGCAACATTAATGAGCAAAACTATTACCAATATATTATCAAGAAGCAATAAAAGAAAACAGATATTGAGGTACTAGAGTCAAGTAAAATAGGCATGAAATCAAACCACGTGGACACGGAGACCTTATGTTCATCTGAAATCATACCTACTTTCATTAATATAGCTCAAAATGGCCCAGCACCTATTTTTTACAACTTTATCTTTTTTCAATGATGTTAATACTACAACCATAAGCTGTTACTCTGTTAGATATCTATAAATACATATGTTAACTAACATACCTGATTTCACGATCTTAACTTGGCAAGAGATTAGAGCCCTTCGCTTTAAGCTTTGACTCGAGCCTGAAAAACTTCAAGCCAGATAGCACCAAGTCAGCCGTCTTCTATTTCACGTGGTCAATTAGCAAGTCATCATAAACAACCAAATCCGATTCCGTAAGCATCTTGCACTCTCTCATACTTGAAAAGTCTTTTCTAGCCTCCTCAATGGTTCCATGTTTACACATACCAGAGATAACCGCACAACATATAACATCATCAGCTTAACAACCATCTTGTACCATCTCATTAATAACATCCATAACCTTATTGCATCATTAAATCTACACGTATGGACGATTCTAAGAAAGTACTTAAACTCCCTGGGCCCACTTGTCACATTAGCTAAACATTCACGAACAAGCGTGAAAGCCGAATCAATATCTCCAATTTTACAAAGACCTTTAACTAGAGACATGTAGCCATCAACAGAAGGAATTAAAGACATCTCTTTTATTCTATTGTAGCATGAACACGCCTCGTGAATATCTCCGACTTTAACAGAACATAATGTTGATTATATCTAGAAACATAGATGAAAACATGAAACTATAATCATGTTTACTCAATCTCAAATATAAACTAAACATCAAAACAATTAAAACTTACTTGTGGGAATAGAGATTTTTTATGAATATGATGAAGCTATGATCTTGAGATTCGTTCCCGTTATGATGTTTAGAGGGATCAATGGACGATCTTCAGAGAAAAGTTATTGGTGTGTTTTTGTTATCTCCTTACTCCTCTATTTATAACATCTAAGGGGAAACCCTAATTATAATTATGGGGTATTTCCATCAAATAGCCCCCTTATACTATTAGGGACTAATTATGTCATTTGGTGAAACTTATTTAAATGATCCGTAGGCCACATATTACGGGCTATTTCTAACATTCTCCCACTTGGCCGAGTGATCATTTTGATGAGTATACATAAGTTTGGCCAAGTTAGACACTCATCAGGTTTCATATTGAAACTTATAGCAAATAGTTACAGTCATTCGAATTAATGTTAATCCGAGACCCCCAACAGTCATACTAAAGTTTCAATATAAAACATTAAACATAACACCAAAATGACTTAAATAAACCCTTAATATACAGTATTTATCTGCACAAATTTGTCTATAGATCATAAAGCGCACATATAAGTTATAATAGACAAAATAAATATTTGAGGAAATCACATTAATCATAAATGCACACTTGATATGCTATTATATAAGGTCTCTAGTAAAAACCATCCTTGTTACGAGTTCTTGGAATGTTTTGGGTGGTAGACCTTTAGTCATCGGATCCGCAAGTATATCTTTTGTGCTAATGTTCTCGATACAAAGATTATTTTCCTCTACTCGTTCTCGCACGAACAAATATTTTGTATCAAGATAAAACCAGCTCCACTCGAACTGTTACTATTCGAGAAACTAACGGTAGCTGAGTTGTCACAGTAAATCTTCAACGGTCGTGATATGGAGTTAACAATTTTGAGTCCGGTAAAAAGATTTCTTAACAACATCCCATGGCAAGTTGCATTATAAACTGCAACGTATTCTGCCATCATTGTTGAGGTTGTTGTCAACTGCTGCTTATGACTCCTCCATAAAATGGGCCCGCTTGCTAACATAAAGATATACCCCGATGTTGATTTCTTATCATCTTTGCATTTAGCAAATTCAGAATCAGAATAGCCCACCACTTCTAAGTTATCAATTCTTCTATATGTCAACTTATACTCTTTTGTCCCTTGAAGATATTACAATACTTTCTTTGCTGCTTTCCAATGATCTAGGCCGGGATTAGATTGATATCGGCCTAGCATTCCAGCAATATATGCAATATCAGGACGAGTACAAACTTGAGCATACATTAAACTTCCCACTACTGAAGCATAAGGTATCAATTTCATTTGCTCCTTCTCATCCTCTGTTTTTAGACATTGAAATAAACAAAAAACGTCCTCTTTAACTACTGGAGCAATTGAGGGAGAGCAATGTTGCATATTATAACGTGTAAGGACACGTTCAATATACGCCTTTTGAGACAATCCTAACGTCCCATTGGCTCGATCTCGGTGTATTTCGATGCCTATTACATAAGAGGCATCTCCGTGATCTTTCATGTCAAAATTACGTGAAAGTAATCGCTTTGACTCATGCAACAAATCTAAACTATTACTTGCCAATAGAATGTCATCTACGTAAAGGACAAGTATAGAAAAATTGCTCCCACTTATTTTGAGGTAGGTGCATTGATCCACTTGATTTTTTTATGAAACCTTGTTTCTTCATAACTTCGTTAAATTTTAAATACCACTGATGTGATGCTTGCTTTAACCCGTATATGGATTTCTTTAACTTACATACCAAGTGTTCTTTACCTTTAGGTTTGAAACCTTCAGGTTGGTTCATGAACACATCCTCATGCAAGTCACCATTAAGGAAAACGGTTTTAACGTCCATTTGATGTAACTCTAAATCAAAATGAGCTACTAAGGCCATAACGATCCTTAAGGAATCTTTTCGTGAAACAGGTGAAAAGGTTTCCTGATAGTCAATTCCCTCCTTTTGAGTATAGCCTTTAGCAACCAATCGTGCTTTATGACGTTTAATATTACCATTTGGGTCTAATTTGGTTTTGAAAACCCATTTACATCCTACGGGTTTAATACCCTTGGGTAATTCAACCAATTCCCAAACATCATTCTTATACATGGAATCAAGCTCATCAATCATAGCTTTATTCCATTCAGACGATTGATCACTACTAATGGCTTCATTACAGGAGGTTGGATCGTTACACTTTCCTAAATCCAAATCAGCTTCATTTAGGTAGGTTACATAATCATCAAAATTAGTAGGCCTTCTAGACCGTGATGACCTCCGTAGCTGATTTTTAGGTTCTGCAGTTTTAGTAGTCGTATGAGGGACTTGCTCTTGTGGATTTGATGGTGCTTCGTTTACAAGAATGTTTGGAGCAACATGAACTTCTGAGGAAACATGAAATAATGGTATAGTTTTTTGTAATGGTGCAGTGTTAAGTACAAGAGGTGTAATAGGAGGTAAGTGTAAAAAGCCCATCCCCCCTCCTCTTGCACTTCTTGTAAGTCAATGTCATGACTTTCAGTGCTCCCACTGACCTTAGAATTATCTAAAAACACAGCATGACGAGTTTCTACGATGCAAGTAGTATGAGAGGGACAATAAAATCTATACCCTTTTGAATGATCAGGATATCCTATAAAGAAACAACTGACTGTCTTCATGTCAAGTTTTCTTTGTTGAGGATTATAAAGCTTAGCTTCGGCTGGACAACCCCATACTTTCATATACCTTAAGCTAGGTTTTCATCCTGTCCAAATTTCAAATGGAGTTTTTGGGACAGACATAGAAGGAACTCTATTTAGTATATGAACAGCTGTCTTTAATGCCTCGGTCCATAAAAATTCAGGTAAAGAGGAGTTCGCTAACATACTTCTAACCATGTTGATTAAGGTACGGTTTCTTCTCTCAGCTACACCGTTCTACTGAGGAGTACCCGGCATGGTAAATTGGTTACAATCCCGTGTTCTTTACAAAATTCAAAAAAGAACCAGGAGCTTGACCAATATCAATATGTTTACTATAATACTCACCACCTCTATCTGATCTCACTACCTTTATTTTACGATCAAGTTGATTTTCGACTTCAGCCTTAAAGGTTTTAAACATGTCAAGTGATTCAGATTTATCCTTGATTAAGTACAAGTACATGTATTGTGAGTGATCATCTATAAAAGTGATAAATGATTTATGTCCAGATATTCCAATAGGATAAGGTCCACTAATATCAGTATGTATGAGTTCTAGTAAACCAGAACTCCTGACGACACCTTTTTTAGATCCATTAGCCATTTTACCTTTAAGGCATTTAACACGTGTTTCAAAATCAAAGAAATCAAGATTTCGTAATACTTCATCCTTCACGAGTCTTAACATGCGATCTCGTGATATGTGGCCTAAACGTTGATGCCACAACATGGATGATGTTTCCAAATCTCGTTTTCGTTTGTTAATGTTTTCATTTACATTATATGGTAACAACGATTTTGAAAATTGATCATCTAGTTCTAACTTATAGAGATTTCCATCCAGATAACCAAAACCACAAACATGAGAGTTTAAATTAATAGTGACTTTGCCACAACCATGCAAAATTTCATAACCATCATTGTCTAACTTTGGTACATATACTAAGTTCCGAGTAATCCTCGGTACATATAATGTATCATAAAGTTTAATACAATGACCAGTTTTCATTATTAATACCATGGTTCCTACGGCTTCAACGTTAAGTTCATCACCATCTCCCACCTTAATTGTCCTTTGGTTTCTTTCCAGCTTCTGGATTGTAAGGAATCCCTGTGTTGAGTTAGTAACATGAACCATAGAACCAGAATCAATCCACCATGTGTTAATTGGAATGTTAACATTAAAGGACTCAAATATCATAAATAGATGGTTACATTTCTTAGCTAGCCACTCCTTGAACTTAGGGTAATCTCGTTGGGTATGTCCCTTATTGTGACAGAATTTGCAGCGAGATTGTCCAAAGGAGCCATTTGAGCTGGAAGCTGCACTTGTACAAGCCTTATGGACTTTGGAGCTTTCCCCTTTGAATTTTCCCTTTCTCTTTAATGGTTTAATGGTGGTAACATGAACAACATCAGGCTTTTCTAGCTTCAGACGTTCTTCCTCCTGCACGCACATTGCTATCAACTCACCCATTGACCATTTTTCTTTTTGGGTGTTATAGTTGATCTTAAAAGCATCAAAGTGTGAAAGAAGAGAAGTCATAATGAAATGTACTAGAAAACCATCACTGATTTCCATGTCTAAGCTCTTGAGTTTATGAGCCATGTTCTTCATCATCATTATGTGTTCACGCACATTATCAAACCATCATACTTTGTAGTAAGCATCTTCAGAATCAAAGTGCTTGCATGTGCTTTAGAAGATCCTTTAAATTGTTCCTCCACTAAATTCAGATAAGTTTTAGCATTATCTGAATCAGGTATTGCTCCCCTAATAGCAACAAAGATGAAGTTTTTGATTACCATCAGAGACATTCTGTTAGACCTCTCCCACTTTTCATACTCTTGTTTTTGATCTACAGTACTTTCAGTAGTAGGAGTAGTAGGAGCGTCATGTCTCAAGGCATAATCAAGATCCAACATGCCAAGAGTAAGTTTAACAAAATCCCTCCATGAGATGAAGTTTGCCCTGGTTAAAACTTCAATTCCAAAGTTAGGAGTGATAGTGGATGCTAAATTGATACAAGTAGTAAAGAAGTTAAAATGAGCTAAATTTCAGGGTAATCAAAATAAATAAATAAAGCAGACATAATTAATACGTTGAAGATAAAACCTATTATAACACCAAAATAATAGGCTAAAATAAAGTTCTAGATGAATATTGGTTTCGCGTTGGCTTTGACCAAAATTCAAATGTTATGAACAAAGTAAAGTAACGTTCTACTTGCACAATGGCTTTGCGTTGGCTATGACCAATGTGCAAGCGTTATGAACAAATTAAAGTAAGGTTCTAAATGAATGTTGGCTTCGCGTTGGCTATGACTAACATTCAACTATTATGAACAAAAATATAATAAGGCATATAAATACGACACATCACCTTTGGGCAGAAGTGTAATATCTATATTAATTTGCCAACATTCATCATGTGTATTATCAAACAATTAGCCTTTGGGTTTATAATTTGACGATACACATAGTTATAAAATGGCAACGCTAGTTTTTAATGTCAAATCAAGTGATGCACTGTTGGGATTAATCACTTAATCTTTTATTGAAGTTACCATTGTTTACATGAAAACAAAATATTTATGTTTCATATAAAATTCTATGACTAAAAATTATCATATGAGAAAAATAATGTAAGTTTATATTAAACATACACGAATGAAATTTTAGACGTGTAATTTGATTAAGATATATAAGGAAAATAATGATTCCATAAATTAATTGTAAACAAAATTTTATTGATGTAGAAATCGAGTATTGTGTAAAAGGAAACGATAATTAATCAATTTAACGTATGATGTTTTATTTTTAGAAACTGATGGTATATCAGTTATCATTGTTTCAATAATAAAAGATAAAAATCTATTGAAATCACAAAATTGATTTATTCATTACACTAAAATAATAAATTTTATATGGATTATTTTAAAACATCATGAATTGGAATTATTGTTTACAACTTGACCCAAAATATTATATGTTAAAATATCAATGAAACCGTAATTTTGAAATCTTCGATTCCAAGTTATTTAAACATGATTGTGTAATTAGTTATTCATAATTTGAAAATCAAATTACACAAAAAATAGTTATTTATTTAATTTGGCATTTATCAAAACAACAACATGCCGCTTGCAATTATGGAATTGATATTTTATATTATTTCAAATTGCTTTAATATTTTTTGACGGTTCCAAAACCAAACAAAATTAATTCCTGAAGAATACGAAGCATATTCACAAAATTAATTTGTACATGAATATCCAGAAAAGAAAAAAAAACTTTCTGGTACAAAATTTCAACAAAAATCTCATCTTTCGGTAATTAAGAATCCCTTATTATATAATAGATAAGGATTGCATATGGATATGAGATTTTGAAAGTTATGTGATTTCGATTTATTATCAAATTTATGGATTTAATCACCGAAACTAATACACGGAAAAACAGTTGATTCATAAATCCATATAATAATTCTCAGGAATTAATTACCCAAGATTGAATAGATATAATCAACATTATGCTCTGATACCACACGTTGATTATATCTAGAAACATAGATGAAAACATGAAACTATAATCATGTTTACTCAATCTCAAATATAAACTAAACATCAAAACAATTAAAACTTACTTGTGGGAATAAAGATTTTTGATGAATATGATGAAGCCATGATCTTGAGATTCGTTCTCGTTATGATATTTAGAGTGATCGATGGATGATCTTCAGAGAAAAATTATTAGTGTGTTTTTGTTATCTCCTTACTCCTATATTTATAACATCTAAGGGGAAACCCTAATTATAATTATGAGGTATTTCCATCAAATAACCCCCTTATACTATTAGGGACTAATTATGTCATTTGGTAAAACTTATTTAAATGATCCGTAGGCCACATATTACGGGTTATTTCTAACACATAAAACTGCATTACTATAAGTATACAATCAGGTTCCAGCTTCGCATCCTCTAGTTCTTGGAAGAGGGTTAATGCCTTTTTCACCTCTGCGCTTTCATAAAGCACCTTAATAAGAATATTATATATAGAAACACTACAATAACCTTTTGGTTTTAAGTTATTAAACACTTCTATGTAAAAGGAAACGATAATTAATCAATTTAACGTATGATGTTTTATTTTTAGAAACTGATGGTATATCAGTTATCATTGTTTCAATAATAAAAGATAAAAATCTATTGAAATCACAAAATTGATTTATTCATTACACTAAAATAATAAATTTTATATGGATTATTTTAAAACATCATGAATTGGAATTATTGTTTACAACTTGACCCAAAATATTATATGTTAAAATATCAATGAAACCGTAATTTTGAAATCTTCGATTCCAAGTTATTTAAACATGATTGTGTAATTAGTTATTCATAATTTGAAAATCAAATTACACAAAAAATAGTTATTTATTTAATTTGGCATTTATCAAAACAACAACATGCCGCTTGCAATTATGGAATTGATATTTTATATTATTTCAAATTGCTTTAATATTTTTTGACGGTTCCAAAACCAAACAAAATTAATTCCTGAAGAATACGAAGCATATTCACAAAATTAATTTGTACATGAATATCCAGAAAAGAAAAAAAAACTTTCTGGTACAAAATTTCAACAAAAATCTCATCTTTCGGTAATTAAGAATCCCTTATTAATATAATAGATAAGGATTGCATATGGATATGAGATTTTGAAAGTTATGTGATTTCGATTTATTATCAAATTTATGGATTTAATCACCGAAACTAATACACGGAAAAACAGTTGATTCATAAATCCATATAATAATTCTCAGGAATTAATTACCCAAGATTGAATAGATATAATCAACATTATGCTCTGATACCACACGTTGATTATATCTAGAAACATAGATGAAAACATGAAACTATAATCATGTTTACTCAATCTCAAATATAAACTAAACATCAAAACAATTAAAACTTACTTGTGGGAATAAAGATTTTTGATGAATATGATGAAGCCATGATCTTGAGATTCGTTCTCGTTATGATATTTAGAGTGATCGATGGATGATCTTCAGAGAAAAATTATTAGTGTGTTTTTGTTATCTCCTTACTCCTATATTTATAACATCTAAGGGGAAACCCTAATTATAATTATGAGGTATTTCCATCAAATAACCCCCTTATACTATTAGGGACTAATTATGTCATTTGGTAAAACTTATTTAAATGATCCGTAGGCCACATATTACGGGTTATTTCTAACACATAAAACTGCATTACTATAAGTATACAATCAGGTTCCAGCTTCGCATCCTCTAGTTCTTGGAAGAGGGTTAATGCCTTTTTCACCTCTGCGCTTTCATAAAGCACCTTAATAAGAATATTATATATAGAAACACTACAATAACCTTTTGGTTTTAAGTTATTAAACACTTCTATGTAAAAGGAAACGATAATTAATCAATTTAACGTATGATGTTTTATTTTTAGAAACTGATGGTATATCAGTTATCATTGTTTCAATAATAAAAGATAAAAATCTATTGAAATCACAAAATTGATTTATTCATTACACTAAAATAATAAATTTTATATGGATTATTTTAAAACATCATGAATTGGAATTATTGTTTACAACTTGACCCAAAATATTATATGTTAAAATATCAATGAAACCGTAATTTTGAAATCTTCGATTCCAAGTTATTTAAACATGATTGTGTAATTAGTTATTCATAATTTGAAAATCAAATTACACAAAAAATAGTTATTTATTTAATTTGGCATTTATCAAAACAACAACATGCCGCTTGCAATTATGGAATTGATATTTTATATTATTTCAAATTGCTTTAATATTTTTTGACTTATCAAATAACAGTCTGTCTGGTGAAATTCCTTCGTCTTTGGGATTCATGTCTCACCTTCAGGCATTGTATTTGCGAAGGAACGCCTTTGTTGGTGAGATACCGATGTCCTTGAGCAACTGCACAAAACTAAGGTTTGTGGATCTAGGGGAAAATAAGTTGTCTGGTAACATACCAACATGGATTGGCGAAAAACTTACGGAGTTGTATGTTCTAGTTTTACGGTCTAATACACTCATTGGCAGTTTACCATCACAGTTATGTTTGTTAAGTAACCTTCAATTCCTTGATCTGTCTAAGAATGCATTATCAGGAAATATTCCTTGGTGCTTTGGTAACTTCACGGCTATGGCTACTAGACGGCTTCAAGATGACATTACGAGCCATTCTTACAACTCTTATGTATCAACTCTCCCCGGAATCAAACCACAACATGACTTTATAACATATGGTGCTTTGAACAGAAGCATTGTAGTTTTGTGTTCGGGACGAGGTGGAATTTATACCAGTTGTGGTCCGAATGAAGAAACCCTTTTCATTGATAATGCACTGGTTGCATGGAAGGGAACACAACGTGAATTTGGAAGAGGTCTTTACCTACTGAAGAGCATGGATATTTCAAGCAATCAGTTATATGGAGAGCTTCCCTACGAGATCACTAATCTTCGAGAGTTAGTCTCGTTAAACTTTTCCGACAACAAATTGCAAGGAGAGATCCCGAAGCTTATGGGCCAGTTGAAATATCTTCAGTCTCTTGACCTGTCAAGAAATGAGTTTTCTGAGAATATTCCGTCAAGTTTGTCACTGTTAACATTTTTAAGCTATCTTAATCTCTCGTTTAACAACCTGTCGGGAAGAATACCCCTCGGGCCACAACTTCAACTCTTCGATGCTTCATCTTACACCGGTAACCCTCACCTTTGTGGAGCTCCACTTACAGGAAGCTGCGGGCTTCCACCTGCTACTGATGCTGAAAATGAAGATGGAGATGAGTTTTGGAAATCATTTTACACAGGTATGAGTGCTGGATTTGCTGTTGGTTTTTGTGGACTCTGTGGTGCTTTATTTCTCAACCGCTGGTGCAGATATTTCTTTTTCACTTCCTTAAATAACACGAAGGACTGGATATACGTAACAGCTGTTGTGTATTATCGGAATCTTCGTACGAAATTTAGACTGTAAATGCATCTTATATTCATTCTGCAATGTTAAAGTTGTGTATGGCCATGGATGAACATTGTCATTGTGTTTGTAAACTCCTGTTCAGTAGTCGATATGGTTATCTTCTGTTGTATAAAAAGTTTACAATTGTCAATTCATGAGCTTAAATGTCAGATTTGCATAAGATCCAAACGTTGTTCATCTTCTCATGGGTGTCAAAAGTATATAATAATGTTTTAATGTCCATATGTTGATGCTTATAAGACTTTCAATGATCTTTGTAGAATTTCATGATGTTTGTGTTTTAGCAGGGATGAAAAGATACTCAATGAAGAGACTTGAGATATTGTTTTTGAAAACTGAGATACACATTCAATGATGTCATATGATTTTAGTGTCCAACATGTGTAGTAAATGATTTCTATATACATGTCATTAGCATAATTATTATAACTAATGTCGATATAAGTGACATTTAGCAGCTATAACCTGCGTTTAGCAGCAGAATATGAACTTGACTAAGTGACATGTTGACTCGCAACATGAATGAGCAAAACCATTACCTATATATTATCAAGAAGCAATAAAAGACAACAGATACTGAGGTACTAGAGTAAAGTAAAATAGGCATGAAATCAAACCACACTGACACGAAGACGTTATGTTCATCTGAAATCATACCTACTTTCATTAATATAGCTCAAAATGATCCAGCACCTATTTTTTACAACTTTATCTTTTTGTCTATGATGGTAATACTACAACCATAAGCTGTTACTCTGTTAGCTATCTATAAATACATATGTTAACATACCTGATTTCACGGTCTTAACTTGGCAAGAGATTAGAGCCCTTCGCTTTAAGCTTTGACTCGAGCCTGAAAAACTTCAAGCCAGATAGCACCAAGTCAGCCGTCTTCTTCTTCATGTGGTCAATTAGCAAGTCATCATAAACAACCAAATCCGATTCCGTAGCATCTTGCACTCTCTCATACTTGAAAAGACTTTTCTAGCCTCCTCAATGGTTCCATGTTCACACATACCAGAGATAACCGCACAACATATAACATCATCAGCTTGACAACCATCTTGTACCATCTCATTAATAACATCCATAACCTTATTGGCATCATTAAATCTACACGTATGGACGAATCTAAGAAAATACTTAAACTCCCTCGGCCCACTTGTCACATTAGCTAAACATTCACGAACAAGCGTGAAAGCCGAATCAATATCTCCAATTTTACAAAGACCCTTAACTAGAGACATGTAGGCATCCACAGAAGGAATTAAAGACATCTCTTTTATTCTATTGTAGCATGCACACACCTCGTGAATATCTCCAACTTTAACAAAACATAAAATTGCATTACTATAGGTATACAAATCAGGTTCCAGCTTCGCATCCTCTAGTTCTTGGAAGAGGGTTAACGCCTTTTTCACCTCTGTGCTTTCATAAAGCGCCTTAATAAGAATATTATATATAGAAACACTGCAATAACCTTTTGGTTTTAAGTTATTAAACACTTCTAAAGCCATTATCACCTTATCCTTCTCTCCTACCATTAGAGAGAAAAAATTCACAAGATCATCATTGACATTGAACCCTAACTTTTCCATCTGAGCAAGCAATTTGAAAAATTCATCATATTTTCTCAACCAGCGTAACAAACCAACATCGGATTAACCGTCTCAAAATCTGGTTTCAAATCTTCTTCGACTGTAACCTTGAAAAGTTATGCGCCTTACTTACATGATTCACATTGCATGGACCTTTTATAAGATGATTATATATCTCTAAGTCTGCCCTGTAACCAAAGTTTATTAAATCTTTAAGCAATTCACACACCACTCCAACTTTCCCATCATTTACAAACCCCTCTATCAAAGATCCATATCTAGCCCGATCTATCAAATACCGTTTCTCTTTCATCTCTTTAAAGAGTTCATGACCCTTAGAGCATTCACAACCCACCTACCATCTCCGTCTTCATTTCTATAATTACACTAAAAATCACTATTTATTTCTCTTATTTTCAATAAAATAATAATTTTTATACTTTTATCATTATATTTCCTCTCTTCTCTACTCACAATTATTTTTAAGAAATATTAAAAAAGAAATAAACAATATTTTATTAATATATAAATAAACAGCACTAATAACCATTCTCTTTAATATAGAAAATGTACTCACATATTAATAGAGAATGGGACGTGAATTATATCAACACGATTCCCTTTGCATAGTCCCATCACCATAAGTTTGCAACCACCATCTTCGACACCACTGGAAATCCACCATCGGATTGCAACCACATCTCCAACACCGCCACGTCGCCACCTCGAATGCGATTAAGGTTAGGCTGCAATGGTGGTGATGAGTGATGCTTTTGTTACTTCTGATCTATCAAGAAATGATGGTGGGCTGTAGCGACTGTTTGAAGATGAATATTAAGGGATGGGAGGTCACTACTGTGGTGAGGGAGAGAGAGAGTTGGGCTAAGGTGGGGGTAGCAGTGGTGGCGGTGGTGGTGTAGAATAATGATGTTAGAATTTTAATGTCGAAGATGAAGTAGTAAGTTCATATTTTTTTAAAATTGATTTTAATGTGCAGGGTATTTTAATCATTTTACTAGAAATTAACAGAAAAAATTAATGGTAATCCACGTCAAGGTTGTTTAGTCATTTTACTAGGACTTGATCGAATTAGTTAATCGGATTTTGGGTTAATCGGTTCGGGTTTTTCAACGTTGAAAATCAACTCGGAACCCAACCCGAATAACAATCAGTTTAATCGCTTTCAGTCTGTTCAGGTAACGAGTTGTTCGGCTCAGGTTTCAGGTTTTAAACAATAAACTTAATTTGGTATATTTTAGTGAGTTTTCTTTTGAAATATTATAAAACTAGTGGACTTAAATTAGTTACTTTGTAATTTAAAAAATGTGCTTAAATATATATTTATATATACTAAAATTTTATAAATATAGACACTCTAAACAAGTGTATACATATAATTTACTTAATTATAATATGGGTTGATCGGGTTATTCGGATTTCGGGTTAATCGGTTTGGGTTTTCGGGTTGTTCGGGTACGGGTTGTTCGGGTCAGGTTTTTTCCGGGACGGATGAGATTGGGTTGGGTGGGTGAATTGGGTATGGATAAAATCAACGGGCCTACCTTTTGTGTTGCGTTTTGACAAACCTTTGGACCGACCTTTTATTTTTTCGAACATGCGGACCGAAAGTGAAAACAGAACTAAAACATATGACAACCATGCGGCTGTGTATATACATGTCGGGGCGCGAGCATTTGATATAAGTACAAATTTAGGTAAAGAGTTATAAATTATATAAAGACTTGTACGTTTTAATTTAACTATAGCATATGTAAGTCGGTTAAACCGCATATCTCACTCTTTCTTTGTCATATTAAATCACAAAGCACCACGTACAAATACAAGCATAGTTACTATAGTTCTCTATTTAAAACTGATTTTTTATTAAACACGCCCCATATGTATGCATAATAATACCTACAGAGAATGCTTTAAATAAAAAAATTACTATAAAATGAGTAACAGAAAAAAATTGTTTTTTTTTATTTTTAATCATGAATTCATGATTCATGATAAAGTTCATAATTATTTGCTCATCTAATATTATGTTAGATGTAACTTGTGTAGGTTATATTGCTTGTAATTTCTTGTGTAGGTTATATTGCTTGTAATTTCTTCAATGATTAGATAGAACTATTTTTGTGTGTCTCTCGAAATCTCAATGGGATAATTCATATAACACCAAGAACTAGCATGTATGTTCCGTTGAGAAATTGGCTACTCGAAATATATCAAATAGTTGCCTTTTAAAGCTTAATGAAATTGTGTATCAATTTGCACCTGAGATAGGTTTTTTATCTATGTATACTAGGTTAGAATCTCGTGTATTACACCATTTGAATAAATAAAACAATAAATATTATTAATAAAAATTAATAAATTATAAAACGATCTTTTGAGATAATATATTATTGCCATTACGTACGAGTGATTAAAAAATGATATCATATTTTATTTTTTTAAATATTGTTTGTTTTTTAAAAAAAATTGGTTTTTAAATAGATTGTTTCAAAACAAATCATTTTTAAAAGTGCCATTTTTATAATTTATTTATTATAACTTTGAAATTTAATTATTTTTGTTTGATAAGAATTTTATTTTTAAAATCCACAAGTTTTAAAATATATTATGTTTTATAAATGTTTGAATTTTTTTTGAAAAAAATTATTATTTTATAAAAAAAATTATTTCTTTACGAATTGCATTTGTATAAAGATCTCTTTAAAAAGTGTGTATATGAAATATAAAAAGTATTAAAAATATCATTTATAGTTAATGTGTTATTTATTAGAAGAGAGAAACAGAAAAATAAAACTTAGTAGCTCTAAAATTATTACAAGTGGCATACAAAATACTTGTTTTATTAGTATTAATAGATTTGTATGTTTTTATCATTATCTAAAGGTGAAGTGATTAATTTTATTCTCAACTTTAATCAAAATGTAGGATGGCGTTCTTAAGTTTTCACAGGTCACCCAATTAATGTTTATTATTATTTCATTGTCACCAAGAGGTTATAAGTAGGGCTGTGCAAAAAGTTCGTAGCTCGAAGCTCGCTCGAAGTTCGCTCGAAAAAAGCTCGGAAAAAGCTCGGCTCGAAAAAAACTCGGCTCGAAAAAAGCTCGAATCTAAACAAGCCGGCTCGGCTTGGCTCGAATTCTAAACGAGCCGAACTCGAGCCAGGGTTAGCTCGGTTCGAGCTCGGCTCGTGGCTCGGTTCGTTGGCTTGGCTCGTTGGCTCGGCTCGTGGCTCGGTGCATATAATATATGTATATATATATTTATATAGTATAATTATTATTATTATTATTATTATTATTGTAACTACTATTATTATGATTATTATTTTTTATTAGGATTTTAAAAATATTTTTTTAAAAATAAAAATGGATTCTTTTTAAAAACATTAAGTATTTTGTTTAAAAATATATAACTTGATAGTAATTGTTTATATATTCAAAATAATAATCTTTGTTTCCATAAGTACGGTGTACCCAACAAAATGTAAAAACCTAATATAAATTTTTTGTGTTTTCATATAAATTAATGTGAAAAATTAAAAAAATATATATATTTAAATCGAGCCGGCTCGAACGAGCCACGAGCTGACTCGTACTTTTCACGAGCCGAACTCGAGCCGGTGTTTTGAGCTCGTTAAAATTTTCGAGCCGGCTCGAGCTCGAACCCATCCTGGCTCGGCTCGGCTCGGCTCGGCTCGGCTCGGCTCGTTTACAGGCCTAGTTATAAGGTACCCCTCTATGGTTGAGATTTAAATTTTACGTAAAGGTGATTAATAGTAGGGATTTTTCCATGCTTTCAGCATTGATACCCTTTGGTTTCAACATTTATCGAACTCATTCCTAATTAGAGTAAAAAATGTAGAAAAACAATGGTTAAAAAAATAATTTATTGTATCTACTTAAAGAAGGTTTTTTTTACCAGTTTTTATTCTTTTAACACATATTTTTAGCACATCCTTCTCTCTAAACATCCTCACATTTTTATCCTCCAAAAATGTATTATAATAATTTAAACAATCTAACTAATTTCTATCTCTCATTGAAAATTAATTTTATTAAGACAAATTGAATTTAAAAAATCTAAACTATTTCTCATTGGTTGATAATAATACATACTATTGGTTAGCCGGAAACAATTTCATTTTCATATTTATTACCAGCAATAATTCCAGTAACGTAACTATTAAAAATTCATGATTGATTTCAACTCGATTTCATTCACAATAATTATTATAAACGAAATGAAAAAAACATACAAGCTAAATCGAGAATAAAATAAGTATAAATCGAGTGTTAATATACGATAATTATGCTACTGGGATTGCTGTTGATAATAAAAATAAAAGTTAGGATTATTATCAGCCAAATCATAATATGAATTATTATCGGCTAATCCGTGATAGTTTAGATTATTAAAATCCAATTTGTCTTTTATTAATTAATAGATTTCTCTCTCTTATCTAGATTTTTAAAAATCAAGTTATCTTTATACAAAATAGATTTTATAAAGAAAATAAAATATCACATATTTTTACTAAAATAGAAATAAAAAAACAAAATTTATATATAATATGAAACAAAGATAACTTAAAACACTAAACCTTTTTGAAACAAAATATTTAAAATCGGTCATTTTTAATAAAAATATAAAAAAAATTAAAATTTCTAAAAACAATCTTATTAAACAACCTAAATAATTACAAACTAGAGTCTTTAATAAACAAGATTTTTATTAAAAATAAATTTTTTTAACAAAATCCTAAAAAATATTTGAAACTGAAACTATTTTGAAAAAAGAGTTTTAGAAAATATTATAATTTTTTTATTTGTTTAACTGTTACATATATATAATCTTAATCATATATTATATTGAGATGTCTTATTGTAACTATTTGTGTTTAAAACTAACTGTAGTCCCTTTAATAATTGAGTTTCTAGCCTATCTATTTGTCTGTCTAAAGAAATACTAAAATGAGACGTAAAACAATTGTAAGTCTTATCATATTAACTTTATTATTTTTCTTTACTATTAATAATAGTATTGATTACTATAATATTACTCATACTATTTTCAAATTAAAAAATGTATGATTTAATATATTAAATATATTTATTCTTTTAACTAAAAACACACTTTAAAACACAAAAGTTTTATAAAATACAGAATATAACGAATGTTTTATAACAAAAGTTTTAATAAAACAAAAGTTTAAGAAATATACATTATTGTTTATTTACTTAACGTAGCTATATATACGTAATTATAATCATAGTTTATCTTCAAGTATGATTTTATAATTCATACTTTTTTATTACTAATTATTTAATATTTTATTTACTCAACCAGTATAATACACTGGGTATTAACGTAGCAAAATATATAAGACTGTTTCAAAAGAAAAACCTAATAAAATATATAAGAATGATTCAAAAGAAAATCCAGATTTTTTTAACCCAGTGAGAGTGAGAGGTAAGAGACTTGCTATTTTATATGTTTCAAGTCAACTTCACAAACTTGAACTTAACGTGGAAAGTGCTTCCTTCATTTAGAAATATTGGCCTTAAATTTGTATTTTCCGAATGTAGTGATTAGGAGACTTGATCAACTGGAAACATTTGGCATATAACCTTATAAAGTTACAACAAAACATTTATCAAATAACCTTCTAAAGTGACTAATATATTATAAAAACCTGATTGATTTTGGTTTTGATAACACAAGAAAAAAACTAAGATGCCATTAGTTCCTCACGTAAGACATCACATGTTGCTTGTTTTTGTGTCATTGCTTCTATGTATCCTTACATCAGGGTCGAAAGAAGATGCCAACACGATGATTACTAGGTCGTGTAATGATAAGGAGAGGCAGGCCCTGCTTGGTTTTAAAGCAAACCTTGTAGACAGCTACAACAATCTAAGCGATTGGGGGAACGAAGCAAAGATGGATTGTTGTCAATGGTTTGGCGTTAGTTGCAGCGAGACTGGTCATGTGACTCAACTTGATCTTTATTCCTATTATATAGATGGTTTGTCTGGTAATATTAGTCCGTTGTTGTCGTCATTACCTCAATTAGAGTACCTTGATTTAAGCGGAATTGATTTTCAGTTAAATCATATTCCAGATTCTTTTAATTCCCTTGTCAACTTACAATATTTGAGAATTCATGCCGCTAATCTCAGCGGGTCTATTCCTGATCAACTTGCTTACCTTTCCAACTTGCGTCATCTTGATCTTAGTAGTAATTCTTTGAGCGGGGTAATCCCCGTTTCCTTTGGAGATTTGAAGCTTACATCTCTAGACCTCTCAGAAAATCTATTAGAAGGTCCCATTCCAAATTCTTTTGGAAATTGGTCATCTCTAGTTTATCTGGATTTGTCAACAAACCACCTTAACGGGTCAGTCCCCAACTTTGTTGGATGTTCATCCAATAAAGAATCAATATCCAACAACAGTTCCTTGTACAATAGACAACGTTCTAGTATCATGGAATGTCCACCCTAGCAGCATTTAGACCTCTCTAGGAACAACTTAAGTGGAAGTTTACCTGACAGCATGGGCGAACTCTTGAATCTTGAATATCTTGATGTTTCATCCAACTCCCTTGAAGGTTTAATCTACGATGTTCATTTTCTAAACCTCAGCCAACTAACCTATTTGGACTTGTCTTTCAATTCTTTTAGAGTAAACTTAAGCTCCGATATAAGATTTGGTTTCAAACTAAATACTATAAGGTTGCGATTCTGCAAGCTGGGGCCTAGTTTCCCCATGTGGATCCAGACTCAGAGAGATTTTACTTATCTGGATATTTCCAATGCGGGAATATCAGATCGCATCCCTGAGTGGTTTTGGGACCTACCTCCCAGGTTAAGATTAATGAACCTTTCTTCAAATGAAATAAAAGGTACGCTACCGAATATTAAGTCAACCTTTATAGGCTCCCCTGGAGTGGATTTGAGTTACAACCAACTAGAAGGCGTGATACCGGTATTACCTACACTAGCATCATTAAACCTCTCAAGAAACAGATTTTCAGGAACACTTTCTTTCTTGTGTCAAATTAACTCGATTTTGAGTTTCCTTGACCTTTCCAACAATTTATTATCCGGTGACCTGCCTGATTGTTGGCGAAAATTTCAAGAAAATCTCATTGTTCTTAACTTATCAAATAACAGTCTGTCAGGCGAAATACCTTCTTCTTTAGGATTCTTGTCTCACCTTCAGGCATTGTATTTACGAAGCAACGCCTTTGTTGGTGAGATACCAACGTCCTTGAGCAACTGTACAGAACTAAGGTTTGTGGATTTAGGGGAAAATAAGTTTTCTGGTAACATACCATCATGGATTGGCGAAAAACTTTCTGAGCTGTATGTTCTAATTTTACGGTCTAATAGACACGTTGGCAGTTTACCGTCACAGTTATGTTTGTTAAATAATCTTCAATTCCTTGATTTTTCTAAAAATGGATTGTCGGGTAACACTCCTAGGTGCTTTGGTAACTTCACGGCTATGGCTACTAGACGGTTTCAAGATTATATTACGAGCCATCCTTACATCTCTTATATTGAAGATAATGCTCAAAGAAGGTGTCGGAATATATACTATTGCCGAGGTGCAAATGGAGATGCGCATGTAGATGCGCATGGAGAGGCCCTTTTCATTGACAATGCACTGGTTGCATGGAAGGGAACAAAGCGAGAATTTGGAAAAGGCCTTTACCTACTGAAGAGCATGGATATTTCAAGCAATAAGTTACATGGAGAGCTTCCCTATGAGATCACTAATCTTCGAGAGTTGGTCTCGTTAAACTTTTCCCACAACAAATTGCAAGGAGAGATCCCGAAACTTATGGGCCAGTTGAAATATCTGCAGTCTCTTGACCTGTCAAGAAATGAATTTTCTGGGAATATTCCGTCAAGTTTGTCACAAATAACATTTTTAAGTTATCTTAACCTCTCGTTCAATAACTTGTCAGGAAGAATACCCCTTGGGTCACAACTTCAACTCTTTGATGCTTCCTCTTACACCGGTAACCCTCGCCTTTGTGGAGATCCACTTACGGGAAGATGCGGACTTCCACCTCCACCTGCTACTGTTGTTGGAACTGAAGATGGAGATGAGTTTTGGACGTCATATTACACAGGTATGAGTGCTGGATTTGCTGTTGGTTTTTGTGGACTCTGTGGTGCTTTATTTCTCAACCGCTGGTGCAGATATTTCTTTTTCGCTTCCTTAAATAGCATGAAGGACTGGATATACGTAACAGCTGTTGTGTATTATCGGAATCTTCATACGAAATTTAGACAGTAAATGCATCTTTAATTCATTCTGCAATGTTAAAGTCGCGTATGGCTGTGGATGAACATTGTCATTGTGTTTGTATAACTCTTGTTCAGTAGTCCATATGGTTATCTTCTGTTGTATAAAAAGTTTACAATTGTCAATTCATGAGCTTAAATGTCAGATTTGCATAAAATCCAAACGTTGTTCATCTTCTCATGGGTATCAAAAGTATATAATAATGTTTTGATGTCCATATTGTTGATGCTTATGAGTCTTTCAATGATCTTTGAAGAATTTAGCAGCATAATATGAACTTGACTAAGTGATATGTTGACTCACAACATGAATGAGCAAAACCATTACCTATATATTATCAAGCAGCAATAAAAGACAACAGATACTGAGGCACTAGAGTAAAGTAAAATAGGCATGAAACCAAACCACGCGGACAAGAAGATGTTATGTTCATCTGAAATCATACCTACTTTCATTAATATTGCTCAAAATGGTCCAGCACCAATTGAGAGTTCAAATGCATCTGATTAACATTTTGGTACATCTGATAAACCAGGACCCATGATAATTTGCAATAAAAGAGTACCTAATATTTGCCAAGTCCTGATAGAAAAGTGTATTATATCCTTAAGTTAGTCTAACAAAATGAAGCATAATTATTAACCATTAACGACAGGCCTTGTTGTCAATAGCGGCTATAGCGGGCGCTATAGCGCGCTATGACGCGTACAGGCCGAAGGCCGCTACAGGGTGGTTTGCGATGTAATAGCGAGGAGTTAGCGATCCCTTTCACTTAATCGGTAGATTATAGCCACCGAAAGGGTATAGGGTTTTCCCTTTCACTTAATCGATCGATTATAGCGGCCGATAGGGTTTTTCCTTTCCCTTAAATTCTTAATCGATCGATTATAGCGGCTCACAACCAAGCGATCCCTTTTCCTAAGAGCCTCCCTCAATAACATCGGCTCCCTCATCATCCAATTCAGGATCAGGAGGGTTGTTCGATGTCAATCATCTTCTCTGCTTTGTTGCGGTGCTGATGAAAATCAAAAACAATATTATTGTTGTTGCTGGTCCTTGTCTCCTCTGTTTTGTTGTGTCGTTTACTTGTTTAATTGACTATTGGACTAATTGACTGATCATAGTTATTGTTTAATTGAGCAATTGTTAGCTGACTTGTTTTGTTTCATTGATTCATGTTGTTTAGTTGATTGTGTTTTCTTGTAACTGTTAACTTTTCTTGTCTAATTTACTAATTGTTAATTGACTTGGTGGTGTTTGCTTAAATTTCTACTACTTTATTGTTAAACATGCTTATTTATTGAATATTAAACTTTTCTTATATTTTCTACTACTTTATCGCTAAACACGAAATAACGGGCGCTATTTGCCGCTATTCGCTACATAGCATATAGGTGGCTTGTCGCTATTTACGCTATTCGCTATTGACAACTATGACGACAGGTTATTAAGTGTAAAATCCTTCAATGATGGAATAAACAATCACTATGGGGAAATGCTGATATCATTGTGGGTCAACAGATTAGCAGTTGAGTATCAAGGAACTTTGCTCTACTTTAATTTTTGTAGTTTGTAGTAGTTGACACTTGACAATTTGGAAGAACTATATTTTTACAACTTTATCTTTTGTCAATGACGTTAATACTACAACCATAAGCTGTTACTCTGTTAGCTATCTATAAATACATATGTTAACATACCTGATTTCACGATCTTAACTTGGAAAGAGATTAGAACCCTTCGCTTTAAGCTTTGACTCAAGCCTGAAAAACTTCAAGCCAGATAGCACCAAGTCAGCCGTCTTCTTCTTCATGTGGTCAATTAGCAAGTCATCATAAACAACCAAATCCGATTCCGTAAGCATCTTGCACTCTCTCATACTTGAAAAGACTTTTCTAGCCTCCTCAATGGTTCCATGTTTACACATACCAGAGATAACCGCACAACATATAGCATCATCAGCTTGACAACCATCTTGTACCATCTCATTAATAACATCCATAACCTTATTGGCATCATTAAATCTACACGTATGGACGATTCTAAGAAAATACTTAAACTCCCTGGGCCCACTTGTCACATTAGCTAAACATTCACGAACAAGCGTAAAAGCCGAATCAATATCTCCAATTTTACAAAGACCTTTAACTAGAGACATGTAGGCATCAACAGAAGGAATTAATGACATCTCTTTTATTCTATTGTAGCATGAACACGCCTCGTGAATATCTCCAACTTTAACAAAACATAAAACTGCATTACTATAGGTATGCAAATCAGGTTCCAGCTTCGCATCCTCTAATTCTTGGAAGAGGGTTAACGCCTTTTTCACCTCTCCGCTTTCATAAAGCGCCTTAATAAGAATATTATATATAAAAACACTGCAATAACCTTTTGGTTTTAAGTTATCAAACAATTCTAAAGCCATTATTATCTTATCCTTCTCTCCTAGCATTAGGGAGAAAAAATTCACAAGATCATCATTGACATTGAACCCTAAGTTTTCCATCTGTGCAAGCAATTTGAAAAATTCATCATATTTTCTCAAGCCAGTGTAACAAACCAACATCGGATTAACCGTCTCAAAATCTGGTTTAAGATCTTCTTCGACTGTAACCTTGAAAAGTTTATGCGCCTTATTGACATGATTCACATTGCATAGACCTTTTATAAGATGATTATATATCACTAAGTCTGCCCTGTAACCCGAGTTTATTAAATCTTTAAGCAATTCACAAGCCACTCCAACTTTCCCATCATTTACAAACCCCTCTATCAAAGATCCATATATAGCCCTATCTATCAAATACCGCTTCTCTTTCATCTCTTTAAAGAACTCATGACCCTTATCAACACGATTCCCTTTGCATAGTCCTATAACCAAAGTTGCATACGCCATAACATCCGGCTGCACTTTATCACGTTCCATTTCATTCCATACCCTCAAACAACCATCTAAATCTCCCTCCGAAACCAATGTTCTAATCATTGCAGTATACGCAAACACATCTGGTTTACACAACTTCCTCATTTGGTCCAAAAGCCCGAGGGCCTCTTCAACACGACCCGCCTTACATAACCCTTTTATCAAAATCATGAAAGTGACACCCTCCTCCACTAATCCATTATTCTTGAAATCATTATAAACCGACATCGACAAATCAACATGACCCGTTTTCACAAGAGCATCCATGATCCTATTATACAAGAAAACTCGAGGTTTCACCCCGAATTTCAACATTTTCTCATACACATAGTAAACCCTAAGACCTCTATTGGAATCAGAGTGCATCCTAATCAAGATTTCGAATTGCTTCTCGGTCGGTGGCTTCCCTTGCATGTTCATCAGCTCGGGCACCTGATCAGCTGCCCGAAACCGATTGTTTCGATTCAAGCAATACGCAAAGGCATTGTAGCTAGCGAAATCATGTTTATACCCTTTTTGCTTACCAGCCCAATGGAAGAACTTTGAGGCCATAACCGGATCCGATTGAACCTTGAGTACTTCTGCAACGAGCTTCGGGGTAACACGACGGAGCTTGTTTAGATCAGCGACCACCAATGGACCCCAATGCTTGTGTTTTCGAAACGAATCGACGATGTAACGAGCAATTGGAGATAGCGTTTGTGCGACGGAGAAGAAATGTTGTGACGGTGATGGTGATGGTGGTGGTGGGACGGTGGTGGAAGCTTCTGGAATCCATTTTTGGAGGTCGAAATTGGTGGTGGAGGTGGGGTGATGATGGTTTTGATTATTAGGGTTTATGGTACGACGGTTGGAGAAAAGGCCACCGCGGACTGTACGGCGGTTTTGGGTGGGTTTCCGGTGGCCGTAGATGAAGTTGAAGTTTTTGACGACGGTGGTCGGTGGCGGAGGTTGTGGTGGCATTGTTGGTTGTGATGTCGTACATGTGATTTAGGGATTGAAGTACTTGTGATTCTGCAAATTTGCAAAACACATGGGTTTGATTGCAGAGCCTCTGATATGAATTCAAATTGGGGATATGTGAATCGGAGATTACCAGAGGTTCTGTGAATCTATAGAGTTAGGGTTTGTGAATCGGGAGAGACGAGATGAAGAGAGGTGTTCATGAGTTCGACACTCTTTTTGGTCTATATTTTTTTAACAGCAAACTATTTATCTCATAAAATAAAATATTTCAAATTAGAATAAATGTTATTTTCATCATTGATTTTTTTTTTGTTATTTCAATTCAAAATTTATTTTTTTGTTACTTCAATAACTGTAGTTTATCAAATGTTATTATTTTCATTCACTTTACTAACTCTGTTAAAATCTTCATTAAATATGAGTGTATTTTAGTCTTTTTCAACATCCAAATTACTTAATTATAATAAAATAATCAATTAATATGCAATCAAAACTAAAGAAAATATGAAACGTCTAGTGAGACCGAGCGCTTCGATTTAAAAGTTTCGACTAACTCTAACTCATGTTGTTCGATTAAGGTGTGTTGTGTGATTTCAACTGATCTTCACGTTTTGATCGAACAAGCATTGTTGTTCGATTTAGATCTATTGTTGTCACATTTTATTTTATTGAGTTTTGTTGTTGTCACGTTCAAACAAACGTAACAATACGAACGTGACAACAACATATCTTAATCAAACAAAGCGTGACAACAGCAGACCTCAATCGAATAAAGGTACACGTTAGAATTAAATTTGAATATTAATTGAAATCTCACAACAAACCTCAATCAAACAACATGAGTTAGGGTTAACTAAAGTTTTTAAATTGAAACGTCCGGTCTCACTAGTCACTTTATGTTTTTTAGTTTTAATTAAATATTAATTGATTAATTTGTTTTAATTATATAATCATGGTGTTGAAAAAAACTAAAATACTATCATATTTAACTGAGATCTTAACGGAGTTAGTGGAGTGGATGAAAATGACAACATTCGGAGTCACTTCATGTTTTTTTAGTTTTAATTAAATATGAATTGATTAATTTGTTTTAATTATATAATCATGGTGTTGAAAAAAACTAAAATACTCTCATATTTAACTGAGATATTAACGGTGTTAGTGGAGTGGATGGAAATGACAGCATTCGGTAAACTACAGTGACTGAAATGACAAAAAAATATTAGATTGAAATGTAAAATTTAACAAAACGTCAAAGCCGAAAATAACATTTTACTCTTCAAATTACCTTATGCAAGAGTTTAAACTCACGTCATCTTTTTTTTTAAAACAAAATCTCTACAAAACATGCTAAACCGCTTTATTTTAGTTTGGTAATATACATATTTTTAAACTATCTCAATCTAACACATATTAACTATATCATTTCAAATACTTAAAACGGTGAAGGCAAGCATCATTACCAATCAATACTAGAAATTTAACTATAAGATTTTTCACGCACCAATTTTAAAGGCCCAAAGTGAATTTTTTTCTAAAATAAAAAAGAAGTTCATTGTCATACTCTTGAATAAGACTACGTTCAAGAACCTCATGGCAAGGTTTTAGTTGTGTTGCTCCTTAACCAATCTTTTTAGTAGGGTCACTTTCACAGTTTCACATAGGAGTTATAAGTCCCAACTCCCATTTGGTTCATTGTTGACCATGAGCGAAATAAGTTGTAATATACTAAGCAGATCTGGTCACATGATTAAAAAAATAGAAAAAGTTATATAAATACAACAATACAAAAAAAAATATTATCAAGAATGATTCGTCAATGATTAGTGATTAAGATTTTTCAGTGATTAAGTGATTCTCACTTCCCTATTTATAATACTAACTAACTATAACGAACACACTCAACAACATTAAGAATTTACATTAAGAACCATATATTATTTCTTCCGAACATAAACACCCTTCAGAAGATTCTCTTTGGAAGATACCAAAAGTAAACCATAAATCCCTTCCGAAATAAACATAACCTTCGAAAGATTTCATCTAAGCTTCGGAAGAATTAGTCTAAACTTCGGAAGAAACTTAACTTCGGAAGAATACTTGTTTTGGTTTTTAATACTTCATAATATTTGTAGCCATAATTAAGAATAAGAATATGATCAATTAATTCTCCATGGAAAGATTTTAATTTTGAGTTGTAGATCCAATCCTTTTTATATCTTGTGACTTTGAGCCAAAATGGTGGTTATAAACCGAAAAACCGTTGAACAACAAACTTGGTTTTAATAAGGCACTATTTGAACATTGAAATGGGAAGGAAAATGGAACATGTGCATAATATTGGAGTGCTCAAATGGCCAAATCACAAATGGGTTTAGCTTGATGAACATTCGAAGGATGTGATATTAGGGTTGGCCTTTTTACATTTAAAGACTGCTTAGGGTTGGGCTTGTATAATCAATTGATCCTCATGTTATCTACTTTTGACGTGTCAACCGAATTTCGTCGTAATTATTTTGTTTGTGTTTCTGATGAGTTTGGAAAATAGAACTAGCTTGAACATAGAAATCTTGCTTTTTGAAAATTTTAAGTTTGTTTCTTTGTTTCTCTTTTGCATGTTGTAGTTGTGATCTGCAGATGATTCAATTGCAAGCAATCCCAAATCATGGGTAGCCGTTTTGGTAATCATTTTGCATACCCATATGTGTGATATTGAATCATATGTTTGATCTTTTATTTTTATGGTTATTTTTTAATTTATGTTTTAGGTAATTGGTTCGATAATACTTTTCTAGTTTTCTAAGGAGTGAAAGACATCACCGATTAGGACTTGTAAGTGTTGAGTTTATTGACCATTTTATTTAATATGATTTTTTCCTATTTAATTACATTTTTAATTCTTTTGCTTTTACCCATGTCCATTGTGGTTCAAATGCATTTCACAAGTTCTTACACTTACTTGAGTTGACCCATTTTGTAGATAGACGCATCCGGTTAAAAGATAAACAATACTTATTCATAGTTGGTTGATTATTACAAACTTAGAAATTAGTTGGTGAATAGTTTATGGTTATTTATTTATTGTATTTTTGTAATAGAATCATATTGTGCTAGCTAGGGTGGTCTAAATCTTGGCCAACTTACAAATGTAATCTTTTTTTTCATGTATTTTTTGGGGAATGAAACATACCGCTATTGGGGCATGAAAGTTCTAAAGATCTATAATATGAATATGTTTGTTTGTTTTGTTTGTAGATTGTGGCTGTAGTTGGTTGAAGATATAACCATTGGTAACCTGTTTGTTTTTTTTGCTACTGTTTGCTTTTGTGTTTTAATATACATTCTTCGTTTGTGTTGATTAGAGTTGGTATGAAGAAGAATATGAATTCTATTAGTATTGGTGTTAGTGTTATGTGATGTTGGATTATTGACTATCATATAACTTTCGTCTATTTGGCGCTATGTATGCATAAAATAATTTATGCCCTTATTTGTTACATAACTTTATTTGGATCTTTTTTTTTGTTTATATGGATCTTTTTTTTGTTTATATTCGTGAGCTTAGGTTGCTGCCTCATTTACCTCAGCATGCACCTTCTAAGCATAAGCATTTTGCTTCCTTTGATCATGCATCGAGCTTGCGGGTAGCCCACCAGATATGCGTGTAACTACAAGGCAACATTTTTCACTTAGACTTTCGCGTCTGCTGTCCACTGTAACAGGTAAGTCGTCAATTACAGATGTATCATGGGACCAGCCGATAACAGCTTTGCCTGTATTTGGGCCACGCCCTACCATTGAATCATCAACATAGACGTTGCACTATCTATAATGTGGCAATTGCAAGAATGTATGTAAATATTCAGATGTGAACTCAACTTTTTGTACAACTCAAATCAAAGAGCTATTAATAATTTAATACCCAAAAAAAACAAATCCATTCAAAAATAATATGATGCAAGGAACCGAGTTGCATACCAATACCAATTGCATCCGTTAAAGAGCTTAGACACAACGCGCCTGCGCATCCTACTAGTATATTATAGAGTTGAAGCAAAAAGAAAAACAAATTTAGGACTCTCCCTTCGGCAGCACTCAACCTCTTAGTAGTAACATGTTCTAACTGAGACTAATTTTTATTAAACCGAAATGTCGAAGACAACCCTATATTTTAGTGCGGGTTAGATTTGCTTAAGATCAAATAAGAAACTAATTTAAACATTAACATGTGTAAATAGATGAGAATTACACACAATAAAAATATTTTGATTTCGGGTGTTATGATATCTGTTAAAATGTAGCAATAAATTAACCGTGGAAAATATTGAATAAGAAGTACATCGGATTTAAGGTTAACGTGTGCCACACGTAATCATCCGTGACTTAATGAATTTTTGCTCTTCAGAAAAAAATAAAAAAAATCCGAGACTAAAGGAGCATGAGCCGACACTAATTGCGGCAGATAGTCATACAAGTAGTGTGCCAGTTAATATTAATTAATGCTAACGTAATCAAATACGTTTCCTTAAATAATTTCTAGATGATTACAACAAGATAATTCTATATTAATGTTTACCCCTGTTTTTTTTAATTCCACCAATCATGATTAGTATGAAAAGAGCTGATTTTATAATATAGTTTGTGACGTCACATACTTGGGGTCCCTTAAAATTAAAGACCCTCGTTTTCAAAAGAAATTATAGTGAGTTATAATATTATATGGATCGATGGAATTTTGAAACGGGAAATAATACTTGATAGTTAAATCCCAATGAAAAATTTAATGATTTGATATGTTATTGAAGAAACATAACACACAATTCACAAAACAAACAACCATTTCTAAATGCCTTCCTCTTCGATCAATCTGATTGACATCGGATAACTTTTTTTATCTCTTTTTTTCAAAGAAATCAACTATTAAGGAGTCACGATTAGTACATCAAGTTTTCTTTGATTTATTGCTTTCGTTCAAAGAAATTTAATTAGATTGTTTTCGTTTAGATTGCGTTTTACAAAAAAAAACTTTATTATTTTCGTTCGATTGGGGGCCTAAAAATCGTTGAGCGAGTCTTGAGTATGATTATGACACCATTAACATGATATGATTTGATACAAGTTAAATAGATCAATATCTGAGGTAAAGGGATTCATGTCATAAACGAGAAAACTTGTAAATAACACAATTAAAAGCATGTTTAGATGGGTTCAGCTTGATTAACCCATTATTACAAAAATAACATATTTATCTTATTGCATTATAAAAGTAAACTTTCTGGCACCAATGTATGAACTGTTTTCAACCTGTATACTTTTATTGTTTTATAAATAATTGTTATAAGTTAAATGTGAGTAAATTTTATTTATCATGTTAAGTGTATCTTATTACTTACAGTGCTTAATGAATCATGTCAATGATCACATTAAAGATGCCGTGTCATTCATGACGTTGAAATACTTATATTAATTGTGTTGAACGTGTTATTGGACTAGTTATATTGTTAATGTGTTAAACATATCATGTCATGTGACTACTTTATTAAAATGTATGTTCTAGTATTATGAAGGATGATATGTTTTGTTTAATGTGTTGTGTTCGGGCTTAATATCATATCATCATCACACACCAGTTGCCATGTGTAATCTCATTTTTTACCTATATATTTTATGATTATTATAATTATTATTAACAACCTTTTAAAATAGATATTTTTATAAAAATTTAAATATACCATTGCGATATACTTATTTTTAATTTTTGATGTGAATTTTATCGAAAACGACATTGTGCATAATGATATACAAGTCATCGTAGCACAACTACTAGCCGTCAAAGCTTCTTCATGTTTTTTAATATTTTTTTTCTTTCCTCTTACAATCTTTAAATATAATCTTTTTATAAAATTTATCGTTATGATGTGTTTATTCTCATCAAGTTGTCAATGTAAAAAAATTTCAAACCCAACTTGTTAGTAATCACAAAACAAATATTAATACATAAGTCATCCAAACCAAGTATTATAAATTTCAACGTTTCCATCGCAACATATAAGTACACCTGCTAGATAAATTGTAAGTCACTTTAAATATCAATTCTTAAAGTATGTAAACATAACTACAATTCAAAGTATTGTGTTTCCTTTTTTGATGCAAGTCATATGTTTCATACCTTAGTGGATGAGTCTATTTAAGTAGAAGTCTTCTAGAATCATCCGAACGTTCTCCGAACGTATGACTCGTGGCTCACCACACACGACTCACTAACTCGGTCAGGCTTACGTGGTTCATGACAATTTTCCATATTTTCACTTTCACCCCCCTCAACTTCTACTTCTTCCACTTTACCCCCTTTGATTTGTATTATTTTGATATTTTCTCACCCACTTGTCCCCAAAGTTCAAGTACACACTGCCCTATCGCGGAAGCATCTGAGGTCACTTTCATCATTCACACACTTTGGTCAAACTAAAATAAGTCAAACATTTGATACCTATAAATACCACTATCATTAATCAACTCTTCATTCAATCAAATTTCATTTGCTAAAAATACAACCTTCTAATCCCATTTTTTTCTTTATAATTTGAGGGTTTGTGATTATATAAAATATATCGTTAAAGATGGTATATTTACCGATGAAGAGATCGCGAGAAGATGACCTCGACTTGAGCATAACTAGCACGACGAATTACTTAATGCTTCTTTCTAGAGGGCATATGAATGCCAAATCTTATGAAGTTAATGCATTTAGCAGAGTTTTTGAGTGCAAGACGTGTAACCGTCAGTTCACGTCTTTTCAAGCACTCGGGGGCCATAGGGCCAGTCATAAAAAGCCGAGGTTTGCTAGTGATGATATTGAAGGTCACCATGACGAGATGTTGGCATCTAAGCCCAAAATGCACAAATGCTCGATTTGCGGGCTAGAGTTCGCTACTGGGCAGGCGTTGGGTGGACATATGAGGCGGCATAGGGTGGTTATAGCCACCGAGGACCACTCTCCTCTGTTGGTTGATTTGTCGTCACCGGTGGTGAAGAAAGTGAATAGTAGACGTGTGTTTAGTTTGGATTTGAACTTGACACCGTTAGAGAATGATTTTGTGTTTAGAGTTGATGATGAGAAGGTGACTCCAATCACGGTTGACTTTTTCTTATGATTGGAGTTTGATGCATTATGATTGAGATTTATTTGTTTTTTTCTTTGGGGTTTTAGAGTAGATCGTAACTTTATGATGAGTTAGATTGAGACTTGAGAGTGTTTTGATTGTAACTATTTATATTCGTTTATTATATAGTATAATCTCTATTATTTTTTCACTTTTATATCGCATGAATCCTTACATTGGTATGATGGAAGTATATAAAACTACTTAAAAATATTGTAGTTGTAAAAAATTTATCAAATGTTATATGTGTTTATTCCATTATGCAAGTGTTAACCTTTAAGAGGTGATGAAATGATATAAGTCTTGTGTTAAAAAATTTCCTCCAGGATTTCTAAATATACTTATTAGTGTAAGTCATAATTTACTTGATCTTGTTGGTTAACATAATATTAATGGATCGTGTGAGTTTTTAAATAATAGATTTTCACAGTTAAAAAGATTGTTTTGGATATGATAATTAGGTCGTAATTGAAAGCCATCCCATTCAAATTTTATTTATAACGAAACACGATCAAACACCGGGTTATTTAAATTAATAATAAAGATGTTCAAAAGAAAAGTTGATCGAAATCAAAATTGTAATTTTAAGAGAAAAAGTCAAATTAGGTGCTCATGTGTGTGAAGGACCAATAGGCGCCGGTACATTTTAATTTTATATACACATCTTTACACTGTATTTCTACAAAATATCATTACCACAAATTCAAACCTTGAACTCAAGAAATTGATACAATTATATAAATACACATAATGAAAATATCATGGAAAGTGGTTGATAAACATATACTTTTATGTCAATAATTAGTCTTTTAGAAGATCATAAAAGAGTGAATGTTTTATGGCGAAATTATGGGTGATTGACAACAAGGATGAAAACTGTGGCCAACTAAATACAATCTGTTTCTGTTTCCAGTTGGAATACAACGCAAAGATGACACGTTAAACTCAAATTGACGTTAAACAATCTTGCATGTTCACATTTTATCACATAGGAAAATACAAACAAATTTATTTTCTTAATCTTGAAAATTTTAAAATAGAAATATATATGCGTGTGATATGGTTGCTTTTTCTTACCATCTTTCTTAAAGCTTGATAAAAAAATATGAATAAGTTGCTTTGAATGTTTGATATGTATCTAACATAGAAAATTGTAGGTTATGTTATTGTATACATGAGAAAAAAAGTAAAGGGTTATTTAGCATCATCTGAATCAACATTTCAATGGTTCAGATGTTTGAATGGTTCAGCATTTAATGGTTTAGACTGTTTGTTTCGCAAGCAAATGTCTGAATGATTCAGACAATTCTCTCTGATAGTTAATCATTATACTAATGTTGAATGGTTAAAAGATCTAATGTTAAATGGTTAAAATCTTTTATTTGAATTGATTAGACATTTGACTTTTAATTGTTAAGCGATATAATAGCTCTAAATGGTTCAGAGCTCTTAATGGTTTACTAATTAATATTCAAATCTTTTATTAGTTTAGAACTTAATCATTTAAAAATTACTAAATAATCTCTAAATGTTAATTGACCGAATTTCTTCTACTTATGTTTGACCCTATGTAAAATTACAAAGTTCCGCTTGTGTATCTAAAAGTACAGTTCCGCAAATATATGAACGATTAGTTAAAAATATTGAATAGCTTTTATTTGTTACTGCTTGTGGCTTGTAAAAAATAATAATAATATATATTGCGATTAATAATTAGATAGCCATAGGATCACCGAGTGTTAAACTTTATTTTTATAATTTGTGACGTCAAGTAAATTGGTAGTATTCTTGGGCATGCCAATTTTCTACCATTTGAAAAAAAATACCTCGTTTGTTTGTAAGTAGTACGTATGCACTTTCTAGAAATATAAATTACCACATAATCAAATCTAATCAATTTTAAAAAATTTCATTATATTGTTCGAAAAAAATCTGTTATTATAAATTATAATTTTAATTATGTTTTTATATAAATTTTACTTATTAAAAGCATCAATATTAATATATTTTTTATTTTAATTATGTTTTGTTATTATATAAAAATTATTTTTTAAATAACATTTAAAAAAAGAATTTAATAACATTGTTATCATATAAAAAAGAATTCTTTCGTAATTTATCAAAAAATATTTTTAGTCCTAAAAGTAAATTTAATAATATTATTAGTAATTAATATAATTGTTAAATAGAAGAGAGTAACAAAAAGTTTTGTTGAGGAGAATTGTAATGTTGTCACGTGTTCCCCTTAGTTACCATTCTATTAGAGTACAGCTTTAGTTACATGTGCATTATATGAGTTGAATAAATAAATTATCAAATACAATAAAAATTCATTAATTATAAACAATATTTTAAGATTAGATATGATTGAAATTACATATGAGTAATGAATATAAGTAATAAAATAATGATATCAACTTTATAAACTGTTTTTCGTTATATAAATCTCATTATAATTATTTTACATTTATAAATATTTTACATTTTAAAAACAATAATTTTATGATATTTTGTATTTTTTAGAAAACTTTTATATTTTGGAAAGCTTTCTTATTTCATAAAAAAGTATTTCTCTATAAATAAAATTAATAAAAGGTTTTTTCTTAATTTATTAAAAACTAATTTTAATTTATAAAAAAGTTAAATAATATTATTGGTAATTATAGTAACTATTAAACAAGAGGAAGAAACGAAAAAAAGTGTGATAAGAAAATATATTATGTTAACATGATTTCTTTTTATTTTTACCGGAGTATAAAGATAAAGATAGCGGAAACAAGTTACTTTTCTCATTCCAATACTGCGACAAAACGCCGTTTAGGCCCATCAAGAAAACAGAATTTTGCTCCACAGCCACAACTCTTTCTGGCCCATTAGGTACCATCAAAGGCCCAAGCCTGGCTCTTTGCTTATTTAGGCCCGAAGGACGCAAAGCACTTATTGTTCTTATTTTTTATTTTTTTTTGAACGGCAAAACAAAATTTTTATCGAAAGATGCTGCTAGCAAGATGTTAGAGCACATACCATCAATTACACCAAGTTGTACATATCAAAACTACACCAATGATGCCAATCTACATTTTTCAACCGTGTTCTATTCTTAATCCACAAATATGAATTAACCTTTATCTCCTCCGCTACTCTTGCAAGATTAACCAGTCTTCCGTTCTTATTTCTATTTGAACATATGCTTTGTACAATTTCAAGTCACAACAAATGTTCAAGTTTGACGGGTTAAGGGCTAATCATAGCTCTTCGAGAATAATTTTATAATCTGTTGTATTTTATCCTGAAAAAATATTTATTTTTAAAAGGTTTCAAAAACACATTCTGTACAAAAAATATAAAAGCATGTTAAGAAAAGTTATGTATTACGATTTTGAAAACAATTCAAAAGAGAGTTTTCTAAAACGTTACAAAAAATTTTAAGAAAAAAGAAGAATGCGACAAAACTAATAAATTGTACAATACTATATATACGTCTCACAACTAGAAATTTTTCCCTAAAAAAATTTCGACAAATTTAATAGAAGATTGCGACAAATACTGTTGTTGTAAAAACTGTTGTTTTTTGGTAGTGCATGCGGCTTTAATTTTGTATAAATTTCACATTGTTTTATTACCGAAACTAAACAAATGATACATAATCGTCTCAGGGTGACCTAGGGGGAAGGAGTCATGGGTTGTTCAAATGAAACTTAGATTCAATGTCCACTAAGTAAACATCTTGGTGTGGCCAGTTTACGGCGAAGAGCGGTGGCCTAGACTAGGGTCAAGCCTAACATGATCAGTGGCAGGACAAAATTATTTATTTTAGTGGGGGCGAACTCGAGTTTTATATAAAAATTTATACTACCCGACCAAAAATTTAAACTACTGGACTAAAATTTAACACTACCGATAAAAAAAATAAGGGGAGCGCTCCCCCCCCCCCCTCGGGCCCCTTAAATCCTCCGCCACTGAACATGATGTTGAGCAGAGATAATAGTTCGAACATCAGTCCTTGGTTATGGCTCAACCCCGAGCCGCATTACGTAGGTTTCTTGAATGGAACAACACCACATACTAGTTAACGAGTCCCATAACATTCATTTGTTTTTATATATAAAAAATACGTTGTACAAAATGATCAAATCCAAGGGCTAAATAGTAAATATCAGGAAACTATAAAACCTACTAAATAAATAGAGCACGTGCCGAATCACATAACATGATATAATGTGATGATTTTGTGGTGCAACAGCATTGTCATGCGTATTGACTATTGAGAGAAGCTATATAGTCTTTTTGACTATCTTAAATTTTTCATTTTAATTTGTTCAATAACCAATGAACCATCGTGAATTACTTTTACTACTGACAATTGTCGATTTGTTTATGGTATGATTGTATCTATTTAGTAAAAAGTATTTTTTAACTTTTTAAACACGATTAAACCTATAGGCACAATATATAGATAGTTAAACAAGCATTTTGTATGTTTGATACGTGAGTTACGCGCATCATTTATAACCTGTTAAATACGATAAGACATGTTTTGTCAGCCCTAACTATTTTATATACTAGATACAAACAATTTTAAGTCTCAAAACTTTAAATTATCATAAAATGGTTCAATTGTTCACCTCTTTATTTATTCAACAGTATAAATAAATACAGAAGACCACTACGTTCAATAGTTTATTTCGTCACTTGTTCAGTGATTCACCATCTTCAACTGTTTTTATTGGGCTGCCATAAATAGCCCAATAAGCAGGTAAACCATTGAAAATTTTCATAACGAGTGGTTCATTATCTTCGTTTCTTCATTAGCTTACAACTTCATATCTACCATGTAGATCTATTTGACATAAGCTAAGGAGACAAGCATGCAAGCAAGGGCACAAACATGAGAACACAACCAGGTAGACTCCACCAAGTGGTGTGTGCATCATGTCCTAACAAAACATTTTCCATTCAAAAAGTTAAAAAGTTCAAAGCTCAAAGTATATGCTTGAGAAGATCCTCTTCTTACCCACCCCCACCTCACTTCAAAAGCCACTAACAAACCTAACTACATTATAAGCTTTTCACCGTCTATACATTCCATTCTCTCTCTCTTCTTTCTCTCTCTAAAATGGGTGCGCTAGCGGCGGAAGGTGGCGGCGATGGTGACAAAGAGAGTGATGATGAGATCAAGTGTTGAGGATATAAGTCATTGATGGTTTGTATACACCATTAGGGCAACTAAGACCTTTGGCAAAGTGTGTTATTACTTTTATAAATAAAGGGATTATCATGTTATGTATATGATGATCTTTGTAGAGGAAATGTGGTAAGTTTTATTGCTCTCTTGCTTATATATATATGTTTTATTCTCTTTCACTAGTTTCCATGAAACTAGAGTTGGGAATATGCTTGTATTGTTTTTGTTTAATAAAGCTTTTGTTTGCTAGTTATTATTATGTACTCTCTTATTGTTACAACCTTTCTTGGTTATGAAATTAATTAACACGCGTCTTTCAGCAACAGACAGATCTGTTGAAAATCTGTTAAAGGGGATCGTTGGTAGTCTATAGGTAAAATGTGTTGGGGAAAACGGGTATGGGTATGTAATAAATTTACTGATGGATTAGTGATGAAATTTCTTGATAAAAACTAGTATATGACCTCACACAATGAGCCAACTATCTCAAACAATGTACATAGTACAATGAACTTCTTTATATAGTACAAAGTATAGAAATGAAGTACAACAAGCTTAATAGAAAAATATTACTACAAATGTAAAGAAATACTCTAATACTTGATAATGTTAAAACCGACATACATTTTTTCTCGTACACCATATGTTTCTGAATGCTCATATATTCTGAACACATATGAAACCATGCAAACCTCATTTTGATCCGTGATTAGTTCCAATTCCACCCATGAATGTGAAAACTGGAGAGATGATCTGGTTACTTATAAACTACTTTTCTGACGGATTACAGACGGTTATAACACACACAACTTTGAACAACTGACAACAACTTAAAAGCTTGATATGAAATCTTTTCGAGCATCTTATTTTCACAATTGCCAACGAACAATCGTGAAGTTCCATGACCGACACTAGCAAATTTCCCTCAGAATACTTTTTTATTACTTTTGGTTGTGGTTTTGACTGTCTGACGGTAAAATATTAGTAATTACTGAATGATTAACATTTAACTATAAATAAGTTATAAGAAGCCATTAATTGTATACATGTTTTCAAGAAAACATATACATATAAGAAACCAATTAAGAAACTTCTCCATGAAGGCATGAACATTCGTGAAGTCATGCAAATAATATTCATATCTTGTTTGCATATTGCAAAAACACCTTAAATCTTACCCCACCATTGCATGGGCAAAGAGTCGTGTTGTGGTGTGTCTTTTCTTTTATTTTCTTACACACGTCACCATCCATATTCCATAATAGCCAGAATTCACATATCATACGTTATGATCTAAGGTACCTTTAAACGTTATTTTAACGGTTTTTTATATAAATTTATTCAAAATGTGGGCGTGTTGATTCATCTAAGGCAGTTTTAATCAGATTAAGAAAACGAAAAAAACAGATTCTTTGTTCTTCTGAGTGTAATATGAGTGGATACACGTTAAATGGGTGTGTCGTTGCATTGTACTGCATCTGGTTTCTTATCACTTATGAAAAAGAGAAATCGACCCTTATTTGTTCTTAAAGTTTGTTGTCGGCGGGTAGACGTTAAAGAAATCAAGATCGTTAAGCGGTTTACATATGCACAATCGGGACAATGGGCAATGCATATAATTGCAAAAATATTAAATTTTAGTTCTAACGATGGGCAGTATTAATTTTGACAGAGAAATTTTTAGGTAAATGTAAAAGAAATTCATATTAAGATGCTATAGATATTATAATTTTGGTAACAGGTTAAGGGTTTTTTAAAAAAAATGGAGGGCCCAACCGGGTTCGAACCGGTGACCTCTTGATCTGCAGTCAAATGCTCTACCACTGAGCTATGAACCCCGTTTTGATACGTAATGATGGATAACGTAATTTATCTTAATTGGTTGGTGTCTTGTTCACATTACACCTATTCACAAGTTTATTTTGGAAAATAATCTCATCATTGCTTCTTGAAGTTATAAGTTCACTTATCTTGCAAACAAGTAAACATTAATCTCCACTACATTTATTGCACTAACCGACTTGTATACATACATCATCCAACATAGAGTTTTTGGTAGATGCAAGAGGTTTGTTAAAAACATTTCTAACCTTGTTTTATGATTTTAAACGGCTAGATATTACCTAAGTTATGCTACTCCATATAGATACATCATAACTAATTTACAACAACCGTTTGAATCTTTAATATTTAAAAGAGCTTCATCATAGTAACTTCAAGTGTCTATTATCAGACCAAACCCCCCGGTCCCTACCCCTGAAATCTATATAATCTTAGTTAAAATAAGAAAAATATTTTACAAGTACATGAATCTAATAAAATTATAATACTTGTAAGTGTTTCTAATTGTAATAATTAGATATTATTAATTTTACTTATTTCCTACTCATAAGTTAGTTTTCTTCACTTCTCTTCGTAAAACCCTTAGATACTAAAAGTAAACGCCCGATCATCTTTTTCTAATCTTGACATATTAATGAACTTTCAAACAAACCTTAATAAATAAAACCCATCCAAATTGCCGAAACTTGTTTTAGCTCGTCCAATAAACCCAACCAACCCAGCCTATTGGTTTGGTTTATTTAAAAAACATAGTTACCGGTTCAGCCTGGAAATCCCATCAAAACTGAACCACGAATATCGGATTCTACCTACGACTCCTACAATTGTCCCTGATTGTTGAGTGATAAGTTTTGGTTGAAAGTAATATAGCAATCGAGTTTTGGATCTGTAAAAGACTGTAAAGTTTTGCTTTGTAGTCATGTATACACTAGAAGAGGGATTGTTTCGAAGCAATGCATACAAGAAAGTATAGTCAGGTTTTTAGCACATATAGTCGGTTTAAACTAAAACCATTCTTTTATCATTTCTTATTTGTAAACATTATTCGTGTGTTAAACAGAGATTATCAGTTTACTTAAATGCAATAAAAAACATATCTAGCTCAACTCTAACTCCCGCTTTACGCAAAGGCCGGGAGGGGCTGGATCGCTTTGCATTTGATTTACGCAAACTTAACTTGCACTTTTATGGTTGGGACTTTCCCACAGCTTCATAAACCCAATTAATATTATTGCAAGGCTGATCTAAATTATGAATAGCGAGTCATAATTTTGTATAAACTGAAAATAAGCAATTGAAACTAGCTAAGAATTAAGGATTGTATGTACATTTGATGGATGAAATGTGGCAACTATGTTACAAAAATGTGCGGGGGAAATGAGCCCAAAAACAAAATAAACAGAAAATGAAGATGAAAAGCAAAAAAGGCGTACATTTTACACATCTAAATTTGCATAAATAACTAGATATGTACCATGCCATTACCACACACAGAAAATTGAGTGTTTGCTTGTACAGTTTACGAGTTCGCGGCTCCAATGTCTATATACTGTGATTGCAGCATCCAGAAATCAATCTTTCAACGGCTGGCCCGATGGTTATTCTTGAATTAATGATCATTGAACAAGTCAAACCTCCAAATACCATAACAAAAAGCCAATTCTCGAAATCTCATCTTGTGCAGGAACACGCACAAATCCTTGCTGAACAGGGCATGATTTCAACTGTTTGCAAAGGAAAGAGTATTTCTGTTAGTTTGTAAAGCATGATCCATGTGTTAGCAAGATTCTTTGATGAAATATAAAGATATGTAAAGGGTGATCCATGTGTGAGGGTCTATAACTATATATTATATGTTAGTAGTTAGTAAATATACGAAGGAAATGGAAAAATAGGTAATGATGCAGAGCTAAAACCCGAACGTACATAAAACATTATAGTAAACAAAAAAGGTATCAAGACAGCTACTCCTGTGATGGTGGATTTAAACTACACTTGATATTTATGAAACACATATAAGAAGCAATTTCAACCCATTTACTTATGAACGGGTCAACTTGGGATGTGTTTATCTCAACATGATCTAACAGCCCAAATAATAAATTGAGCAAAAAGGGGAACGGGTCAAATACGTTGGAAGTTGCCCATTGTCTAATATCCATCTCTAATGACCATGGCCTACCAAAAAGTGCTCAAGTCCATGGGTTTCGATTAGAATTTTAACAACACTTTGCAGGTCAACCAACTTGACCCAGCCCATCAAAAAATGGCACGTTTTGCAACCCACCCATCTCACCACAGCTACTTGCAACTTTTAAATATATTAAGAAATAATTTGTTTTCTAACTTACCAGGTAATCCCGAGCATATAACATTAGAGAATCCTAGGAGGCACAAATAAGCTAGGCGGAAGCATAGGAGTGTACATGAACTTCAATTGATAAAGGAATAACAAAGATATAAGTGTACCTGAAGAGAATGCCTTATTTAATACTTGAAATGAATGTGTACAAGTTGAAATATGTATTCTGGAACTGGATGTCTTGCATTCTGCTTATTTATTTCCACAACACCACTTTCAAATTTCACCCCAAGAAAGCAACAAGAGTAAGGATTGAAGTAACTCAAAATGGCATTGTAGTCCATGTGTTCCTAGCTAAACAATGTTCCCGAGTATATTGACCAAATTAATTAGGATCTTTGAGTTAATGGTATCACCGGTTCACTCAAATTGTGTCACTAAAAAAAATTCTTGGAAGGCAAAAAATTAGTGCAAGTTAATTCCATGATCCTTCACTCGATAATTGAAGTAGGCCACGCATTTGAAGGTAAGGATTCTCTAATAATTTCTCATTGTTACTCTGCACATCACAAAACAAAGTGTATTTAAATTATTCTCATGTGAGCATATAAGTAAATAGATATAATTGTTGGCTCACATTATCTCCTCTAGGACCTTAATTACTAATTGAATCATCTGAAAATACACTTGAATTTTTATATCATTTTTTTGTAATTTTTGAACTTCGTGGAGTAAACTACAATATAGGAGCACAACCTGCTGAGCTCTTGAAACAAGAGATGAAAGTCTACGCTGGTAATTATCTGCTTCTTCAGTCATCATCCTCTGCAAAAATTGCATTTTGTATCAACTAGATTGCTAACTAGTTCATTTACTCTATATATTGGTCAAGACAAAATAAAATTAACCTTCAAAAGAAATGTTGATGAGAAATAGGCCACCCTAGAGTCAGTATCATCCAGTAGTTCCCTGCCAAATACCATAATACCAATTACTCTGGGCTATAATTTGCAGAAAGAAGTGTAAACTTGATGAGGGCATAAAGCAGTGAGGGAGGTGGTTTTCACCCCATACATTAAAAATGTGTTGATTTGGTTATAGTTCCTCTAACAGGTCAAATGGGTGGAATAAAGAAACGGCTTAAAAGAAAAAGGATCAAATGGGTAGAAAGTTGCCCAACGTGTAGCTTAATGCACTAAGAGTTCTAATTTATAAATCATTTTATGTAAAATAAAACAACAAATAGATTATTAATTGAAAAAAGATAACTACAAATTACTTGTGTTCACTTGTTAGCCAATCCACCAATTTTGCCACCCCTAACTCTCTAAGTTTTTAGCTTATTAGCTTTCGATTTACCTGAAGAAATCTTCTCCGCCGACTTCTTTGAAAGCAGCAGGATCAGCAGTGCATTTACCAATTAGCAACAGAAGAAGGGTGGATCTAATATCCGATGTGGCGCCAGGTAGGTTCCCTCCACCTTTACTACCAACAGAAACACCAAGTGCAATGTTGTCTGTGGCTGCAGCTGCTAGTTGAATCAACGGCCAGTAAAACAAAATTGCAGGCACACGTGCAACCAACTGCATAGGAACAATAGCTTGCCCTTGAAGAAGTAGAGCTGCCATTGATGCTGTCTCACTGGTAGGGCTGTTCGTGTTAATCCCAAATCCACCCTTAGTACTTTCCACTTGTTCCCAGCTTAAGTTCTCTCTTACAGGGAGATCTTCCATTACACTTGTCTTTTTATTCCAAACTGAGTAATTAAAACTCTTGGAACTACGTAATGTGTCTGTTGATGAGGTTTTGTTTCCAGGAACAACTTTTAGGCATAATTGGGAAAATAGAATGTCACACATCTGTTTAGAACACAAGAAGAAATAAACAGTCAAAATAAATGAGGACAGTGATGACACAGTAAGATACAACTAGAGAGTAAATTTTGACCCATGTGCCTAAAGCTGGATAGTTTTGGCTTGTGTTTCATCTTCAACATGTCAAATGGATCAGACTTAGCTAAAATGGAATAACCGTATGGGTTACACAAGCAAAAAATCAGTGTTTTCAAATTCCAAAGTTTAATATTTCATAAATAGCATTATTAAACAAAATGAGATTATTATTTTGATGATAAATCTTTTACAATCATATTTACTACAATAATATTTACAGATTTCAAAAATAAATCAATCAAAAAAGTGTCGGTAGGTCATATGAATCCAACCGACCATTTGCACCAGTTTCAAAAAGAAATGCATCACAAGATTAAACCATCAAATGAAAAGAAAAAAAACACATTATTTGATACAATCATCACAAGAAAAAAAATTGCATCATAACCAAAAAACTACCTTCAAGATATTCATGCGATCTGTCACATTTATTTGAGCCACCAAGGATAAAGCACTACTCATAATGTCTATTACAGCATTTGCCTTATCAAGACGGGTCTTCCATGAGTTTCATTGCTAACCGAGTGCTGTAATTCATTTTCATCTAATAAAAACTTACAGCGCATGAGAAGTCTCTCAAGAACAAAAAGAAAACCCCATCTTATGAGATTGTTTTTAGATTTCAGAAGCCCACACATAAGCCAAATGGGAAGTGGAATATCTAATTCAGGAGAATAATCTTTAACAGAAGCTTGTGTAATTCTCTGCTGTAAATTCTTTATGTTTGACCATATGGAATTCCCATCATCATTTATTTCTGCTATAAGCAAGTCACCCAACCACACATACCCATTTTCACGAATGGCAGCTCGTTCTGAATGAAGAAGAGAATGCAAAGTGGCCCAAGCAAGTTTCACCTTTAAACCATAACTGTTTCTCATAACCCCATCTTCAAAGCTCTCTAAATACTTGTAGGATTTTGTTAGTTCTGTCATATGACTGAACTCTTTGTCCAAATGAGTCAGTGATCTTAAGAGTGCATCAAATTTCTCCATGATCTTCTCCAAGAGCTGCAAAGAAGAACATAAACATGCACAATGAATGAAAACAAAAAAGACAAACCTTTGAATAAGACAGTAAGTATATTTAAACATGATAACAGAAGGACGAAACTTTTATCCAGTTACCTATGTATGGGTTGATTCACGTCTTTTTAACAAAAGGGTTAAATGTGTTGAGTCGCCCAAAGTGTATTTTTAATGCATAAAACTACATGAACGTTTTGTTATTAAAAACAATTATTGTTGGAATTAAAAAAGAAAAAATCAGTCTTCCAAAAGATTTTGACAAAAGGTGTTTCAGGTTGACCCGAACCCATTTTTGACATGTTAAGGAACTCGTACATTGTGCCACCTCTAATGAGAATTAATGAATTACAGCAGAAAGCTTTGTGACTACCGTATTGAGTCTATCACTGTTGGAATATCGGGGTAGTGCAGCCGAGATTGACCTTTTTAAAATATCCCCAATGCCTTCTATGCCAAGTTTGACAGAAATATGTAAGGCTTCAGGTGCATCAGCAAGGGTGAGCAAAGAAGCTATTGGTTGAATCTCATCATTGCTATATTCAGAAATTCCACTAGCTGTGCAACTTTCATTTATTTCATGCACAACATAGTCGAAAAGTACCAGATATAGATTTCTCCTTCCTTCTCTAGAGTTTGAGATAACTAGCTGTATATTGAAAAGAAAAAACATCTCTAAATTTTTTTTAAAACAACTCAGTATGTTGGCCACACCAAAACACCACACAAGATTAAACAACACTATAATAATTTCATATTTATTAGCACTATATACCTCAACAAACACAAACTCAATTCCACCAATCACATCAACCTGATCCACAAGGAAGGTTGGGGTGGATGTGGTAGAGCCTTCAGGGACTTCATAAAACATGTTTGTTAACATGTTAATCAACTTGCAATGAACCAACTCTGCCCATGAGTTTCTCCTGCTAATTTGTATAAGCACTTTAATAACCTGCAAATAGTGGAAACTATCACAAACTACCATTTATAAAGTCAAACAATATAATAGCTGCGATTTTACTGAGTGCAAAGAAATAAGCTTTAAATATATAATTGCTCCTGAGACCAGCCTTATAACTCTTTTCAACCTTGTACTATTATAGTAAAGACGTAAAGTATATGATTTTATTCAAATATGAAGTAATGCAGAAAGGTTAAGGATTGGGGCAAATAACTCACTCTTATGTCAAGACCTTTTAACCTGCTTCTCCGAATTTTGCCTCTATCACAAACAAAGTACAGTAAACAGCTGAGGGCAGAAGCCCACACAGATTCTTCCTTTTCCTCTAGCTGCAAGTTATACATTGTCTTGAATAAATACTAGTATGAATAAAATACTAAAAGAACATAAACCAGTAAATATTTAAAACGTTACCTGCACAAGAAGAAGGAGGACTTCATACAAAATGCACAGTATCCATGACTCAAAGTTATTTATTGCTGACAAACTTTGGGCTTTCAGGTAATCTGGCTTTCTTGTGCCCTGGATTGACAGTTGTTCTTGAGTGTATTCTTCTTCCATTGTTGAAGCATCATCAGCTAAAAGTGGCTCCAATAAATGGCCATGAACCCCAAGGTTAAGTATTACATCAAACACACGTACTTTTGAAGTCAACTGTGAAGAACTAAGCATTTCCTGAAAATTAATAAAGTAATTAGGTGCGTAACAATAAAGATACCAAAATGAACATGTGAAGGTAGTAGAACCTCGAGCATAGATAGCATAAGGGGAGCAGCTATCCCAGAGTCCACCACATACCTACACAATAAAATTAGATACTTTGCATAACACTAGCAAACTTCATAATCAACAATCGCATAAACTACTCGTGGACTGAAAACACACATCCAACTATCTTTATATCATGACATAACTGCTAATTCAATGGACCAGTAAATATTTAAATAGGGGACATACATATCAATTACAAGTTTGATTAGAACGCTCACAGCCACATCCATTGATGGCTTCCCACTGCTGCTACTTAGTTTAGATGATATTGTCATCATATTAGCAATAGGGGGTTTTTCTGAGCATACTGCAGCTATAACTTCTCCCACCTCAACAGAATTTAATTTCAAGGGTTGTTGTTCGCTGGAAAAACATATACACAGAGTGAGCAAATTTATTAAACAGCATTCAGCAAAACTGCTATATTAGCATATAGAAACATAAACACTAACACATTAGAAACTGCTGATGAGTTTCCTTTTTGATCATCCAGTGTTAGGAGTTAGATTTTTTATGAACAGCAAGAAGAACATATATTAAGATAAAAGCATGAATAGGACTAGAAAGGAGCTAGACCCTAAACATACACCATGTTACATCATACACCCAAACATACAAAATAAATTAAAATGGCACCGATGTGACCAACATTTGGTGATGGTTACCTCATGGAGCATTTTAACGTATACCAAAAGAACGCCGCATTAAACAGAAAGAACCTAAAAAATCTAACAAGACCGGTATATGCTAAAGCACTTAATCACTGTCACTAGAGGTGGAAGATGGGTGTGTTGCGTACGGTGTTTGGGTCAAAATGGGTGATTACCGGTACAAGTTGGATCAGGTTGACCTGAGAACAATTTGGTCAACAATTTTATTTTATCTTCTTTTGCAAATCATTAGTACATCAAATAATGTTGCAAAAGTTATATGTTCTTATGATAATTTAACTTTCTGAGTTATAAAGTGATTTAAAAGGCCTTTTTGCGCTAAAGCAAAAAATACACTTTGGCCCATTTTTCACCCATCTCCTTTCAGCTGACTTTTGATTTTACCAGTGACATGTTAATCATAAGTAAATGGGTCAACTGGCCACCTCTAATGTCACAATCAAGGATACTGGAGAATGAATTTACAAAAAGTAGATCGTTTTAACAGCAAATTCTTACACCTAAGTCCACCTATATTGCACTTGCAAGGATTTGAACACACCATTTTTGTGGAGGACAAAACCATATCACTAGACCACTAGATCATGGATCAGAAAGTAAATCTACCATGCAGTTATACCTGTAATGTCGATATTGAAAAAGTGGTCGAGAACGAGGACGGAAGGTCGTCATGGGAGAATCTTCCCTGAAAAATAAGTATAAATATTAAGCTAAACAAAAAAAACATCAATGATGATAAAGCATTATAGAACAATAAAAATCAAAATTAAACATACAAGCATACCAAATCTGATGTGGGTCTGTCTTGGAACGTTTGGAAGCAGTTATTGCTCTCAAGTGAGCACGAGCGGAGGCAGAATTGGTCACAGTAGTGAGTAGCGAAGGCTGTAACAGTTGATCAAGGTAAGGCATGTCAATGCTACCAAAATTTCTCCAAAATTCACCTTTTGTTTTAGCTTCCATGTCCCCTACAAGAAGGGCAGCAGCACCTACTTCAAGGAAATTGTGCTTACTCATATCTTTATGACTCAAAGGACGATCACTGCACAGTTGAGTTTCCAAGGATTACAAATTTACAAGAAGCCATAATAGGTGGAAGACTGCTTAAAGTTATCAAACGTGCCTATTTCAACCCATTTACCTGAAAATGGGTCGACTTGGACTATTCTATGAGTCATGGGTCAACCAGTCAAATCAAAATTTTATTGTAAAAGAATGTGAATCGAACAAGCTGAAAGCCACCCAAAAAAGTTACCCATATCCATGACCCATCCATTTTGCCATCTGTAAAAACCTAAAAGTGAAGAAAAGAATTGTGTGTAATAGCAGAAATATGGGAATACCTATCGGAGGAAAGTATAGATGATTGTGGGTCCCCATGCCATCGCCATTTGAATACATCACTGGCGATGAACTCATCACCTTCACCTCCATTAACATCTTCAGCAATTGGCAAATCTAAGACAGATACAGTAGAACCTTCTTTAATCTCAGAAGCTTCCTTACCAATTCCAGGGCTAATTTGAGAATTAAAAGATTTGCTCATTAGTGATGATAATGATGGAAGTGATTGTCTTGAAGCAGAAGTAGCTCCAGCAAAAGCTGCAGGTTGGAATGATCTCCTTGGAACATGTTGAGCCACTAAAGAACGAATATAATTTAAGGATTTCACTAATCCTACTGAAGCAAAACTTGCAACAGGCAAAGGTGATCCATTTAAAGTAGTTGATGAACCACTGGTTTGTGGGGTCAAAGATCGGGATGTTAGTCTTCTGCTTGGGCTAACATCACACTCCCTGATTATATTTAAACAAAACCGATCAATTTCTAGCAGGGTCTCCTCACTTGGTTTATATCTACAAAAAGAATAAGAGATATGAGATATCATATCAGTTTATTTCACGATGCTCGGTATATACAACTGAACTAGCATTATATATAAGAATAGTCCATGTGGATGCATTTCCATCCCAAAACATTAATGTATTTTAAAAAAATATTTTATTTTATTTTTTTCATTAAACATAACAGATATAAGCTACCAAACAAAACACTTACCGCAGGAGATAGCGTTTCAAAAGTGCCACACACCTTCCAACCACCGCGGGGCTGTCAAATATATAAAATTGTGTCAGAAGACAAAATGACTATAAAGTTCCTCTCAGCATGCTTTTGACAAGTGAACAACATTTAATGCATACATGGCATCTTAGTGAACAGTGATTATTACTATTAAAACTAGTTCTTCTTTCTTATTATTTGCAGTATGATGAAGCTAACAGTGATAACTTTTTTGGCGGAACGCCAGCGTATAAGACGAATCAAGCAAAAAGCCCCTACTCACATCAACAAGAAAAGAATATATGGTTATAGAACTATTTAGCAATCTTAGAAAATAAGACCATATTACATTGTAGCAATAAGTAACAACTATCATAATGATCAAGACTCGCATGCTCCCTATCTTGCTCAAAATACATACGGTCAAGTCCTCGGTAAGTGATAAGCTATTCTACCATGTACGTTATCATGGGATTAGAGCCGAGACTTTAAAAGCCAGATAGTTTATAGCAATTCATGCCACATTAAAGCTGCCACTATGAAAATAACAATATAAAATTACATATATGTTCCAAGGAACAAGATTATTGGAAATAAAGGGAATGTATATGATAATTAACAAATATATGCTGAAAACCTTCGCTCTCTCTCCGCAAGTGTGTGCTCTATTATCACACCATAGGCCAGGTCAGTAGTTGCATGTGAAGCTAAATAGTCCTGCCAAGAAGAAAGCAAATCTGATCACTTGTCAGAATAGGTGTTCATAATATTAATAGATAAATTACATTTTCTTCGGAACAGCTAATGTTATAGTTATGACCCTGGTAGGTGCTTCTTATCATTTCTTACAAATAGAAGTAATGCAATGAATAGTTTCCAACAACATGCAACTAAAGGCGGTGAAACTTCAGACACCCAACTGAATCAAGAGAACTTGAATCTTCATTTCAATTAAGTTAGTAGTGAATTTAACTACCAAATAGGAGATAATAAGATATTAGTGCACCCTTTAGTTAAACCTAAATCAAGAGTCAAGACAACTAGAATTTACACTTCTACAGTCTTATAGGCTCAGGGTTCTATTCTAGATAAAACAAAGTAAATGAAGTCTTATAATTGATTAGATTTATACTTCAAATCCTACACCATCGTACCGTACCACCCTGCATTCCTCCATACTACAGTTGGCTACAAATATATATCAACTGTCTTTAAGGATCTCAATAAAAGTTCAAGTAACAATGTGCACTCTAATATATCAATGCATCCAGAAAAGGCCTGGCCACTGCAGTGAACTAGGCAGTGAAAGCTGTAAAAATATCTCTAAGTGTATGCTGGGGTCTGAACATGTCTTCATGAAAGAACCTGTAGAGATTCAAAACTAAAGGTAACATCTTTCTTTTTCAATTTCCTCCAACATACTAGTTTTGTGCATTGGTGGGAAAATACCATTAAAGGAAAAATGAATCAGCAGGGATGTCATCCCTGACATTACAACTTACTGACCACTTAAAACACTGTCTCCATAAGTTCATCTCAAAATCATCAAGTAATTGAGGTAAGTTCATCTAATACTGATACTCAGTCTGTCTCACTGGACTCAACATTGCATAACCTAAAAGACTAGTTAGACACGTTCAGAACTAAACCTGCGAGTAACTTTCTCCTGACCTAAACCCATAACAATTTTCCCAATTAAGCAAAAGCATCCCAAATTAACAACTAACATTCACTCTAACTACTCAAACAACAAAATTCCCAACTCCCAAACCACAAAAACCTAACACATACACACAACTGAACTCCCACTTCCATTTCACGCACAACAACGCACAAACAAATGCACAAACCTCCTACAATCCAAATCAACACAAAATCAACCCCAAATCACACACAGCCACAATCTAACCCTAGATTCAACCACTACAAAACCAACTGGATCTGATAATCCGAACAACCAAATCGAAAATCAACGTCCGTCCGTACCCGAAGAGTCCTCGAAGCTTCTGATACAACCGCTGACGAGTTTCCATGAACGGATAACAGAGACGACGATAGACAATCGGCGATTGCACGGCGGAGCGGCTCCGGCGGTTTCTTGGAGGAAGAGGATCTGATGGCCCTTGAGACGCCACCAACGCCGCCCAACTGCAGCCTAGAGCTGGTGGCGGGGCTCCGAGGGCCACTGTTGAAGCTCGTAGACATCGTGTGTGTAGATATAGCGTCAGGGTGTGTGTGTGTGTGTGTCTATGTGAGTGAAGAAACAGTTGTTCTCATCACTTGCATTTTCACCAATCGAAAACTCTTTCTTCTTCTTATTTTTTTGTCTATGCTACAGAGGAGGCGTGATTTATGATTAAGAGAGAGATTGTAATTTGCGTTGTTGCCACGTGGATATTATTTAACTGTAATACTAGTAAAATTTTATAATTTTGTGGATTTAGATTTTAGCTTACAATTTGCAGGTGGTATGTGATTAATGGTTTTGATGCAGAAAATGACTGAAATGGATGAAAACATACCCAAATTAAAATAATATTTCGACTCTATACAATGGTTAAAATTGGTTTCGAACAGTTAGAAATCAACACACTTTTTATTATATTCGCTTTTAGATCTTCTGGTTCTAGCGATTCTTGTAAACCAGCGTTAGTAATCGAACGTGAGGTAGAAAAGAAGGTTGAGAGACCAAGACATGTAAGCATTTACTAGATCTTGTCCAAAAAATGAAAATAGGATAGAACTTAGATCTGGAATAAGTTAAGATCTATTGTATTGAGCTTGTTGCATAAAGAGTTATTTTGATAGGTATTGCTAGTTTGATCGTGAATCTCACTAAGACTTGTTGAACAAGAGGTTGCATTAAGCTTGTTATAAGGGATGAGAAGTTTGCAAAGTAAAATGAAGGTGTTGTTTATAATAGTTTGGTTGGTTTAAAGACTTGTAACGATTCGTGTGGCTCAATTCAAGGGTGGGTTCTCAACTATTTGAGCGTTCTACTTTAGTTGGTCCCGTGTTATATACTAATTATTATAGTTAATTGCACCGTTGAGGATTACAGTTGTCAGAATGTGATGGTTCAAGTGGTTTTGTAATCTTTTGATTGATGGTTACAACTTACAAATGAACCACTGTGATTCTTCGTAAGGGTGCATATTTGAATAGGTTTGTGATCATCTTAAAGGTCATGGATGCGTCTATTTATGACAGAGAGTTAGAAAGGTCCTTATTTACAACAAAAAAAAGCATTGTCCTTTACCACATAACTAAATAAATCTTCTTTGCTTTAAATCTTGAAACTCTAATAAGTTCAATAGCATTATCACCACCTCGTACATTGTCAACAATTGTAACATCCTATGTATAGGTTATGGTTTAAAGTTCATGTAGTTGATATTTAAGAAATGTTTGTTGAGTATATAAATAATTGACAATGGGTTAAAGATTTCAAATGAATGTGAAGAGACCAAGTTTGCCATTTGGTCAAACTAACTTGGGGGATGTTTGATTCCGACTGTCTCGTTCAGCCGGTTAGTGTGTTTGATGTGGTTATGGGGTTGTTCTGACCCAAATTCTAATTTTAACCATTCTTACCCCGCTGACCCGCCTCCTCCGCCAAACCCCCACCGCGCGATCCACTAGGCGAGGTCTTCCATCTGTCGGCGACCCCCTCTCCGATTGTCTCCCCATCGCGCGACCCCCTTTGCGAACCCCCATCCCCTCCGCTAGTCCACCACGAGAGGATTGTGGTGATGGTTAAATGGTATTGGGTTTTGTATATTATGGGTGGGTGTGTACATCAATGAATTGATGGTAAAGATTGAATCTTTGATAGGTTTTCGAGGGTTGCAGAAGGTGGATTAGATGCGGTGGTGGTTACGGTGGTGGAGGTCGGTGGTGGTGGTTGTGAGGGATGTAGAGAAGGGGTTTTGGTTTTTGATGGTGATGGTAGTCGGTGAGACATAGAGATAGAGATGGTGATGGTATGTGTTTTTTGATGGTTTTTTTATGTATTAAATTAATTTATGAAGAGAGTTATTACATAACATCAATTAAAAAATACAATGGTAGCATGATTATATTTATCATTCAACAGAGTCAGTTAAATACTGAATCAAACTAGCAAGTTTCAATCAGATGCAGACCCAATCAAAACTGGATCAGCTTCTGACTCGTTTAGATCTTACTGAGTCAGCGGTAATCAAACAGCCCCTTAAATTATTGATTGGTTTTTGGCAAGCCACATTGTACATATTTGTACTCTTCTTTAGTTGTGAGTTAACCTAAACTGTCAACGGACATTGAGATTCGTTAATCTTAGGTTTATTGTGTGACACCTTGTGTTGTGAAGGATGAATAACGACATGCCTCTAATACTACCAACATGTATTTGGTGCATTGGTTGTGATGAGAGGAAACACCACAATTCAACGTGATTACGTGATAATCCAAGGGGATAGGTGACCTCATAGGAAGTTTTTATTCGAATAACCATAATCAAATATGGGAGCTACTTGTAGGCGAATCAAACAATATTGATGATGTGAGGAATCAAATTCTATAAATGGTATATAAGGAATCAGATGTTACAAATGGTATATAAGGAATCGAATATTACAAATGGTATTAAAGTCACTCTTATGCCTTTCAGAATGGTGTAACTTACCTCATCGAGGACGGTGAGTCCTCCAAGTGCTTAGAGTGACACCTTAGGCACTGTCCACGTATATTTATGGGATAGTAGGGCAAACATCATGCGTCATAAAAGGATAATAAGTCCAAAAAGGAAAGTGATTGTAACACCCAAATGCAAATCTCACATTGGTCATGGACGAGATAAATACCAGATTAATAAGTTTTGTCATATCTCTAATATCACTAACCCCTTTCAACCGCATTAGTTATGGATGAAAGGAGAAACCCAGGGTTAAGCGTGTTTGGGTGTAAGCAACTAGTGATATGTGACGTATTAAGAAGTTTTCATCCAGACAACCAGAAAAAAATCTGTGAGTTCATTATGGGTAAAACAAATAGTATTGGTGGTATGATGGATCAGATGTCACACATTTTTCAATCATCCAATAACTAATCATTGCGACCATATGGCTATTAGGCAATATAATCAAGTTGCATTGAGGCTAACCAAGTACTGTTAACATTAGTTAAATATGAAGATGGAAGGTGACCTTCCCCGAGGTTTGTATGACGATGGCAGGTGATCATCTCCTCGATTCCTCTTGAACCAAACAGAGAGACCAAAAATTCAAAGGAATTATTGCAACTAAATATAAAAGTCGGCCAAATTTATAGCAATCATTCGATTGCAATTTAATGGAAACTAAAACAAAGACAAAAACTAATATCACACTCACACACCATTAAAAACTATAAACAAATAACCACATACTAACCCGCTTCCCAACTAACTCCTAACCACAAATACGACTGTTAACACTTAAAATATTACTTTACAATTTTTAAATACTTATTACTAACTATTTAAACTTTACATATATTGAATTTGTTTACTTCATGAATTTCTAACATATTATAAAAAAATGTACAGGTTACAATCAAACACCCAATCTATTTATGCTTAACATTATATTAATATCAAAACACAACATTCTTTCTACTAATAAAGCATGTTTAAGGTTTAGTTGTAGAAAACCCAAAAGTTCATGGGTCTCTTTTGTCATTAGTTGAAACATTTGTGATTGGAGTCGATCCACTATTGGCTTTTTGAAGCTAGATCTCGACCACTCCGTCTTCGTCTTCTACATCGATCATCATTCATCTCTCTCCAATTATTGCAGGTATGTCTCTTTCTCTCTCGATTGATCCCAATATTGTATAGAATACATCTGCGTCTGATCAACTTCTGATTTTGAACTAGTTATGATTTCAATAGGCTTCGATCGTCAGTTGAAATCAGTTTATCGTACACTCATTAGAAGATTGTATTGTTTTCTTTGATTTTCGAAAGGGTTGTAGATGTAAGATGCAGTCGAGAGTGTTCTGTGAATTGAGACGAGTATTGGTTTTGTTGTGAATTTTGGATTTGCGTGTGATTTAGAAGGTTTTGAATAGAATTAGATTTGGGGAGAAATTGATTAAGAATATAATATATGATATCCTTAATCGGAATGGAATCGGAATCTGAAGTGGAATTTAACTAGTTCGGTTACAAGATTTTACCCTGGTCTTCTCAACTCAAATTTGATTGAATTATATAACCTTTCAGGTAAACATGTTCTTGTTGAGGGTACCAATTTGACTTCATCTATGGGCATTTATACCAGTAACTAAATAAGAAGCATGATTCTGTTGTTAGTTGATCAAATATAATTATATAACAATCAAACTAACGTACTCAGTAGAATACCACTCAAAACAGTGTATGAGGAGGGTGAGATAGTCAAATAGGGCAAGTCTTTCCTCTATCTCAGGAGACCGCGAGGCTGCTTATAGTGAGCCTTCTGGTTTATCAGTTGATCAAATACATTAGTGCTAACCAAGATGCAAAGTTTTAATTCAATCGGCTTGTAAAGCACAATCCCGATATTTAGTGTGACACTGTGGCTAATGCTAACATCAATCTAAGTTTTTCGAGCATTTCACATACTAGTTTCAGCAGTATTGAAAAATCAAGTGAATTGAAAGCTTTTATCAGTTTTAACAGTCTAATATTTTGTCTCGCTTTGTGTTTCTTGGCTTTGTAAGAACTTCAAAAGGGGTCTCTTTTTAGGGCACTTTCCACTAATGAAAAGGAAACACTCCTTATTTTCCAAGTTTAAGCATCATACCTAGAGATGGTATAGGTGGACGGGAAGGTTGGGCAACTGTTCAAGATGGAAAATATAGTGCGTGGCAAAATGGGTCGGGTCAGCTGATACACAAGCATTATAATATCCATTTCTTTGTTTTTTTATGTAATTGATATGTTAAATGTTGTTACAGAGAGTTAAAAAAAACTAGATTATCACTACAAGGATATCTTAACATATACATTGATAACAGATCTTAGGACATAATATGCATTTGAATACACTTCAGAGTTCAGACGACCTGTGATCCATTTGACCCATTTTACCAATATCTATTTTTAGTTAAATCTTGTATTACGAGACATAACACACATTAGTATATCTGTCTTGTATGTGTGCTTACATTCACAAGAAGGTCGTAAATAATTTACCCGCACATTAACCTCAGTTCAACTTTATGTAGATGGAAAAGGGGAAAGGAGTGATGGGAAGCCGAAAATGGGCTGTTGATTTCACCGACAACTCATCCACACCATCCACCCGTGACATTCCAGACCCACCTGGCTTCACTCGTGCATCAGTCGATCAAGATGATTCATCTTTGAGTCGCCAAAAGAAAGATGCAGAATCAACTGGAAGTCTCAGAAAGCATGGGAAGTAGCCCAAGCCCTTTCAAGAACCTTTTAATGATGGCATTCATGATGTGGATGGCTGGTAGCACTGTCCATTTGTTCAGCATAGGCATCACATTTTCGGCTCTTTGGCAGCCGTTAAGTGCCCTTCAAGGCGTCGGGAAGGTGTTTGAACCTTACAAGGATAGTAAAGTAGACCTTCTTGCACCCAAATTGATATACATTGCCCTTAATTTGGGGGGTATGTTGCTTGGTGTTTGGAAGCTGAACACATTGGGGCTTCTTCCCACTCATGCATCGGATTGGGTTTCATCTTTACCCCCTGCACACGAGGTTGAGTTTTCGGGTGGTGGTGCCGCGCTACACTGATATTTATCATCGTTTTTAGATTATGATTTTGGTTTTGTGATCTAGTAATGCTTTGGATGCTTGGGGATTATGTATCATGTCTGAACTTTAATTTGGTATGATGTATACTCCATGACTAATTATTTAGCATTTAAAACGGCCTCAAATCTATGAGATGATGTTTGAATGTATTTTGAGTTCTTTTGGCTGGAGTAAATTGTATTTATGAGTTTTTGACGCGGGTTAAATACTTTTTTTCCCTGTAGTAGAGATGGGTGCAAAATGCAGTTGTGCTACAAAACTCTATTATTACATAGTTTATAGGTCTAAGCGTTAACTACTTAACTACAACTACAATTTTGAAAAATGATAAACTAAACTAGCAGGGTTGCTTGGTTTGGTGGGCTCACCGCGCACAAATCATGTGTCTAATCTGAGTGGCTCACCGCGCACAAATCATGTGTCTAGCAGAACCAGGGAAGGGTGTTTAGAATGTTGACCTCCTGCTCACCTGAATTTTTTGTTTCTTTGTATATAAAGGCCGAGCTTTTTTTTTTAAGTAAAAAGTGCCGACTCTCGTCATTTGTTGGTTTTTCATAACCGAGCTTTTTAAGAAAAAGCTGACTTTAACCTTTCGGTTTGCCGAGCTTTTTTTGTCCAAGAAACACACGACTTTAACCTCTTAGTTGGAGCCGGTAGAAAATACTTTTTGAGTGTATAGGAAAAAAATAGGAGATTATCCTGAATAGAAGCTCTTATTTCATCACTTGTGACATGTAAATGAATACATACACACTTTTTATATTGAATATACACTACTGTTGCAGAACATAACTCAAATATACACTAGAATTGCAATCACAAATATAAGCATTTATTTTACCTTTTCTTAGAATTATTACACCATAAGAAAAGTACAACGGCGTGCACATGCAGTGAGCCAGTGATGCAGACCACTTCTAGATCCGCATTGGTCTCGACTCTCGACGATTTTCTTCTTTTGGGATCTCATTGTGTTTCGCCATCACAAAACTGCAGAAAGAACATGTTTTTTGATGACCAAAGTAGACAGATAGATGCATGAAGTCTTTGCTCACCAGCCCATTAGCGTTCGATTGACTTCTTCAACAATGTCACGTTTGGCTCGGTTGCTGGCGAACGGGAATCCTTGGCTTTCGTCCAAAAGGAATCTGTATACCTCCCATTGGCGGTTTGATGTCGAGTGTCTTCCAATCTCCGCCTATAAAAATCCAAAATAAAATAAAACTTGAAGTCTTCCTTAAAGAAAAAGGCGCGCACGTGGCTTATTTCGCTATTTGCTCTATGAAAATTACCATATCTAACATGGCAAGTAGACTGCTCTAATTCAACTTCTAAGTTAACAGAAATGATGCGGGTTGTGTCGTTTTCTTGTGGGTTCTAGGTTACTTGGGTTTGGTAACGGGTCAAAAACAAATACATGTATACTACTGCGTCAAACGCTTTTTCTTCACAATTCTTAAACTCTTTTGTTGAAGAATATTGTCATTTATTTTGTAATTATATTATGTTCTTCACAATTCTTAAACTCTTTTGTTGAAGAATATTGTCATTTATTTTGTAATTATATTATGTTTGACAAGACGTTGCGTATTTCTTATACTAATTCTACAAAAACATAGTTGATGATGAAATGCCTATAAATGTAAAAGGTACAAGAATATAATTTCATCAAGCTAAAAAGAAGCAACAGTCCAAACTAAAAAACTAGTGCCTTCTTGTTATTTTATAATATTCTAGCATGTCTTTAACCTGATGTGGTGTAAATAAATAAACTTGATAGATACTTTGAGTTATCTATAAAACAACTCCTATTGATATTAACCTTAATCAAAAGAAGTTAAATACTTTAAATATACTCCAAATAACTGATTTAAATGTTATATATAAGTTAAAAATGCATTAGTTTACTTCTTTCTATCTTCTGTTTTGTAACAGATTAAAGACAAAAATGTAACCCGACTGGAGTCTGGTTTGCATGTTTTTTATTAGAGTTCAATTCAAAGATTGAACAACTCACCGAAAAGACGCATATTCTGAGTGTCTTTAACGCGAGTGTGACATCGTAGAAAACCCGAGGCCTTCCCTTCCCAGATAGCTCAACAGGATTAGCAACTAGAAGTTCTGTATCAGGGCCGCGGTTGGTTATAACGACTCGCAATGGATGTAGCATCTCTTCCTTTAGTCTGGAACATAAAGCGTCTTGGTTATCCTTATCTACGATCTTTTTTCCGTCTTCGTTTTGAATAAATAGGTCCAAACTTCGGTATCCTTTAACACTAGAAGATATTCTTCCATGCACAATCTGAAAGTAATCAGACAATTCAATTCAACTGCAACGGACACGTAAGGTGCAGCATATTGGGTTCAATTAAGTCAGTTCATTAACCGAACAACACAAACGAGGAATGCTTGTGTTCTACGTACACGCACTTAAACAAATGGATTTCTTGTTTGTGTTTGTTGATTAGCAATGCAGAAAGTCAACAGCTGAAAAGTCAAGTGATGTCCTCATTAGTTGATTACTTAAGATTTGCTTGTAAAATTTCATTAGGCTCATGCAGTTGAGTCAGTTAATTAACTAATATCTTATAATAAACTTAAATAAATACCCTGAATCGAAACAAATGGAAATAAATGAAAAGACATAAAAGAGCACAAATGAAAAGACATAAACAAACCTAAAGAAACGAACGGAACACGTGTTTACGTTTGTTCCTTTAATCAAAAGAATTTTTTTTGTTCATGTTCGTTCGACATAAACAAACATTTCGCCAAAGGATTTACAAATGGTTCACCGCGTTCTAAAGGACTACGTTCAAGTCGGTCTTTTACATGCCTAGGTTCAATTCAACTCGTTAGGTCAAGCCTTCCTATGCATATAGTCGGATTGTGAACACAACCCGAGCCTTATGTCAAGACAACCTTAGATCTACACATAATGTTCGGACATGCCATCTAAAGCTATTATAAGATATCAACCGTGTTAAACGGGCCTATAGAAATAACGTCCCAATGTTTTATAACATAACATGGAAAAGTTTAAAGGTCATACCCGTATATCACAATCCTTGGAGATCTTTAAAATGTCGTAAATGAGACCCTTTTGATCAAGACATTGTATTTGAAGCAATGTATGTGTTGGACTCAGAAGATTATCAACAGTTATACTAGCCTTCTCAACCTTTGACACGTCACCCCTTATCATTCGTGAGTGACCCCCCTTCGCAAACATCTCATCGCTGAACAATTCTTCAGCGACTTCTTGAGATATACAAGAACGCCCGTGTTGAATGTCGTATTCGGGGCCCGCTAGCTGAAGTTCACAGCTGATGCAACACTCTCCTAACATGACCCTAAGGTGCTCACATGTTCCCTCGCGTCTAATCTGTGTGTGAAGTAGGTTCCTGTGATTATTTGAGCAACATATCACATTAGTCGGTAGCTCACATCATGTAGTCTCGATATAAATAAATAAATAAATCATATGGCTTTATAAATGTTGTATGTGTGATGGAAAATGATAACTTTTTCTTAAAACAACAAGTGAAAGTGATTACTTAAAATGATAAATCAAACTATCATCCACTAATTAAGATAATGAGTTGTAGAAGACTGTTTGAAAACTTTACATTGTTTAGACAATATTAACATATAAATGATGCATTTGTATTTTGACCCGTCGGATAAAAACAAAATTTTGATCTGTGGAGGGCTACAAGGCGGTAAAATACGATTGAAAATGATGAACATGTCAGATGGGTTTCAATCAGTGGCGGAGCTTGAACATATACGTAGGAGGGCGGGGGCAAATTTAATTATTTTAGGGGGGGCTAACTCGAGTTTTATATAAAAATTTACACTACCCGACTAAAATTTAACACTACCGACGAAAAAAAGAGGGGGGCGGCGGCCCCCGACCCCTTAAATCCTCCGCCACTGGTTTCAATCTCTATATATAAAATGCTATGAGTGAGATTTTACGAGATTTTACGAGGTAAAATTGTGTCAATTGATTCAATCATAAATAATTTTTTTCTACAAAGAGCATAATCTTTTATCTATTACTTTACAATATGTGCATTTATACGCACACTTTATAAATTCGAGTATAAGTTCCTTAAATTAAGAAAAAAATGAAATAACACATCATCTTAGACAACCATTTTGATGAACATGACTTACATGGCATCTGTTATAAAGAACAAGTCCAAAACCTTTCCATCTGGGGTTGTTGTCACTTTAACCCTCTGAATCGATAGATCAAGCTCACAAAGAACTTTAGTGACATCTATACCCCAAATCACAACAAATAACACTCAATTAAATTAAAAAACATTAAAAAGATTAGATGATCATAAAGATTAAACAATAATAATTACCATGTATTAACCCTTTTCGATCTAGCGAGAAAACCGTCAACAGGTACAATTGTGGCGGTTTCGAACTCCCAGCTAGCTGATTGAGATAAAATGCAGGCAAAAACGACGGGCAACACGATAGAAGCCGCTTATTTAAACTCTCCCAATCAACCCTAAGCGAGCTCGGGCGCGCCACGACCCACAACACCACGTAACACCACTTCCCATCCGTTGAAAAATCTATTAACACATTAACACATTATACCAAAAATTTCAATAAGAGATATATAAATATTGGTAGAGCTTGAGCCATAGGCGGACGAAAGTATACTATTTTATGAGATAAAACTCTATATATATACACTATCAATCCAAAAATAAAAATAAACATTACTGACGTAAAAAATGTCGCCCCATACTATACTTCTGCCATGTACAGTGTACACAGGCGGATTCACAAATTCTTTATACCAACGTCACAAACATAGTGACACCAGTGTTAAAATAGATCCACCCCTGTATATTTTGAGATTACTTTTTAAAGCTAACTTATTAAGTTATTATTGATTCCAATAAGTTAATAAGTTATTTCTTTCACTATCCATCACAATATCAAACAACTTATAACTTTTTAAAAAATTAATAAATTACAAGTTGTTTAAAATAAGAAATCTCAAACACGGCCATTCATAACTTCTTACCCAGTGTCATCGTGCAATGACATTGGTTTTTAAAAATGGATCCACCTAACACCTGTATATAATTGTCTTGTCACGGTTTGTATGGATACAATACAACGATACAATACAAACTATGACAATAATTATTGTCATAGTTGCAAAGATGGATTCACCCTGTATCGTACGATACAAACCGTGACAATTGTGACGACACATATGTTTGAAGATGGATCCACACATGTATCCGATACAATTGTCACGGTTTGTAAGAAAAATAATATCGAACAAGTTAAAGGGAAAAACTGACCTCCACGGGTAACATAGAGCCCGAATTCGAGCACGATCCGCAACAAGTCGCAACCGAGCCCGGCCTTATCGGGGCAGTTCACGGTCACCACGGTCGGGTCGCCGGAAGTCTTACCTTCTTCGATCAACACCACATCTTCCCACGACATCCTCATCTTTTTGTTCTTATATATAATCAATTCATACAATTTAGCTTCTTCTGGAGACCAAAATGCATCGGATATTATTGCACCTTCTTTATCTCTCTTATCGGTGAGAATGCGGTGGAAAAACGAATTGAATGGGGTGTTTGTACTTTGTTACAATATATAAGTGGTTTTGAGTTTTGTGTGTGCAATTGTGCAAATTCACTTTGTATTAGAGTGGTGGTGTGTTGGACCCACGTCAGCTTTCCGACATATCACACGTGTTGATGTGCAGATACCGATAAGTGGTGTGTATTTGAAAGCTGTGAATAGATGTGTCGTGAGGCAATGCCTATGATGGCTTCTATTGACCTTAAAATAATGCAAGTTTATAATATTTTATTGAATAAACTTCATGGTTTTGGTTAAACTACACTTCACGAAATTGAATGGTTTTAATAATAGTTATTACATACATATTTCCTCGTAGGTTGCTATGAAAATCAAGCAACGCAGTTTGGTTCATCTTATAGCATTTATAGTGAAGCATTTAAAATTATATGAGTACGTTTGTTATATTATATAAAATGTGTTTTAGTAGTTGTGAGTATGGATTTATATATTTAAAGAATTATTGTTTAATCCTTATAATTTTTTTAATACTTTTAAAGTGGTTGTAAGCGGATGAAAAAGAAAAAAATAATGATAAAAGTATAAATAATATTATTTAATTGAAAATGAGAGAGAAAATATAGTAATTTTTAGTGTAATTATATGGATAAAGATAAGAAACCTACTGTGAATGCTCTTACGTCGTTTACGATGCCTTGGGCACAATTTAGCCGTCCTTGTCAGTTAGCAGGGTATTAATGTGATATGGAGACCGGGGTTTATCGCGTAAGTGGGTTCTCAGGTTAAACAAAAAAAAACACTGATGTAACTAGATTATAGATATATAAAAAAAGTAAGGTAGTGAGACGTTCTTTAACTTCGGGACTTTGAAATATTTGATTGGTCACGATTGCAGTGGTTTTGAAGTTGATATCGTGTTGCTTATCATCCTTATTTAAATAAAATGTCGAAGATTGTGATAACTCATTAGAAGGTCCACAAAACTAGAATCTTGTTGACACTTTACCGTCTGACAGTACAAGGATCATCAACTTCATTGAATGGTCGTGATTTTCCTTCATTTTATTTTATTACGTATAAGATGGATTTGATACATATATAAATTTTTTAACTAGCAACACTATGCTATAATTATGAATATTAAAACATCTAAACAATTCGTAGCATTGCTAATTTGCTATATGTAATTTACACAACTTTATACGCGTGCAACATAGATAAAACGGGAGAGATAATTTTGTAATTACTAAAACTTGAAGGGTTGTTGAAGTGTATTCTTTTCTAAGATAGAATTTTGAGAAAATGATTTATGGTAACAAAGATAGACGGAAGAAGTAGTTATGTAAATATAAAAAATAAAAGGACAAGAATTTAATATTTTTGTATTAGTAAATGATGCTATCAGTATAAATCAATGATGAGATGCGATTTGTACTTACCTGAATGACACAAGATTAACGTGTACTTTGGAATGTCTTGGTGTCTAGATTCATTGAATATTTTTTAAAATCTTAATCATTGCAGTTTGCTATATTCAAATATATGCAATTTGCTATATTTAAGTTGCAGTGTAAACACATTTCTCTTCAATAAGCCGTGATGTTTAGTTCCATCGTTTTTCAATGAACCAAAATGTTTAATTCTCGTGTAGATGCATGTTCCAAAATCTCTATTAATAGGAGACGAATGTCATTGCAGTTTTCATTATTCACCGAAAAAGTTTTAACTGTATGTAACACGAAGTTTAGTGTTTTTTTTCCGGTTGTTAGAAGAAAAGTTGACGAACAAGTCATCTCTATTGTCGGCTTGTCGCTCTAATTAACCGTATACTAGACTTTCACCATACATCATTTTATTAAATATTATGTACAAATTTTCATTTAAAATATAAATATCTATATTAAAAATCAGATATCATATGGACTAATCTCGATCTAGAAGGATCAGGTTTAATAGTTTGTTATAAATCAAACTCTTATATGATTGGTTACTTTAATTTTATTAATTTAACCAACTCTTATAGCTTTGGTCGTTTCAAAATTGAACATCATAAATAGTATTAGAATAAAAATGTGAACCAAAATCTACGCAATGTCACAATCAATGTCATCTTGAAATGATAACAGACTTTTAATATAACAATAATAATTGCATTTCACATTGCAGCATGTTACAATTGGGAAAAAAAGGCTACACAAGCAGATTGGTCGTGTTTAATTTTTGTAATATCACCTGTATAATATTTCTTTACACAAGATATCACGTCAAATTCTTACAAACCATCTCATCTTAGTTTTTTATTCCATACCATATAATTATATTTTTTAGAAAATCAAATAACTAATTTTTAAAATTTTATTATATATCTTTATTTTAAATCATTGATTTTTAAAAGATATTTTTCACTAAATATTTTGATTAAAATATATATATACTTTTTCAAAATCAAAATTGTCTAAAACTATGATTTTTTTCTAAAACATCAAAACTTTTTTAAATTGTGAAACATGTCAAAATCAATCTTTTTGAAAAGTAAAAGTTTTATCTAAAAGTATTTTTTACAAAACAAACCCGACGTTTTTAAACAATAAAATGGTGATAAACAAAACAATATTTTTTCAAAGCAATATTTTTTTAAAACAAAAATGTTAAAAATAGTAAAAATGTTTTATCATCTAATCAAAATACTTTTATATACAACGCTTACAATTACTAACTCTTCGCTAATAAATATTTAGATTTTTTAATTTAACCCGTGTAATACACGGGGTTATAATCTAGTAAAAATAATGAAGTAAGAAAATACTTAACTATATTTCCAAATTCTTCTAAATGAAAACATTATTCCGTAACAATTTAGGGTGATTGAAAAATATACAAGAAAAATGTAGGATAAATTACATATCAAAAAATGTCTTTTTCCGTGTTTTTCTCTATTTTCATATTATTGTTTTATAACAATTACATGATTCATGATATCACGAGACCCACTAACATTATAAAAACATCTACAGTTCTAAACGAGATTGATTTATTTTCAAGTTTCAACTATTTAATTTCGTCCATTACATAGCAAAGGTGAGATAACATCCACTTAACCTAACTGGCCTAAGAATCAAACCGATCCAACACGACTGGTTCCTTGCCAATCTTAAATGATGGTTTCTATCCAATTACTACTTCTCACATCACAAACTAGTTAGAAACCAGTAATTTTTAACCATTAACAAAACTAGTTTTATTGGTTAAAAACTAGTTAAGTAGTTAGTAATCAAACCGAACTGGTTACAACAGGTAGATCTTATACCTTCTAATACCATATAAACCGATTAATAACTGAACAAAATTTTAAAATAACCGGTTTTAACCATTTTGACAAATAAGGCAATAACCAATTCCGGGCCTAAACAATGAAACAACAAGTAAATGGGCCATGCTCGGCCCAAATCTCAATAAGATCGCCACCCGGCCCAAATCAATTGTGTTAACCCAAACATTACATTCACGGTTCACCTGGTGACTGAAGCTTACGGTGGTCGACCGACGACGATGAGCTCCGACGATCTACCGAAGACGGAGGCGAACGTGTTGAAGGGCCACGAAGGTGCAGTGTTAACGGCGAGATTCAACAGAGACGGTAACTATTGTCTTTCGGGAGGCAAAGATCGCACTATTCGCCTTTGGAATCCTCACCGGGGGATTCACATCAAAACCTACAAATCTCACGGTCGTGAAGTTCGTGATGTTCACGTTACACCGTAAGATACATGTGTTGAATCTGCATATATAAGCATGTATCACTTTCTCCTAATTTTGTTCTAATGTTATTATTCGTGAGCTGTTTGTTTGTTTGTAATTCGTGTTAACCCTAGCTGTAACTGTAAGTAGACTCTTGTTGTTGATGCGTTTGATGTCATATGAGTTTACGAGATAATTTATGCGAATGATAAGTAGGTTGTGCTTATGGGCACACGCTTATGGTTAAGTAGTCTAGAGGCTCAAATTTCTGCTGATTGAAGTTGATATTAGCTTAGTTGATACTTACCACGCTAGTACCTTCTGTCCTCAGTCTGTTTAGTACTTAAAATTAGCATGTCCTCAAATTGGACTCCTGAGAGCTGATAGGTATGATTATGCACTTATAAGGAAATGATTTACATTTATGTTTTGTATTTGGGCTAGTTATATGTTCATATATAAATTTCGTGTTAAACTAGTTTTAGATGTTGAGTTGATGACTTCATCGGCATATCATCTGAACTTGATGTTTAATGGAATTTAATTGTTGAAAAGGAAATGAGAAACATTGAGCATAGAAACCTCCCTTATTGATTATTGGGATGAATTATTTACAATCTTAATTCAATCTAGAAATATTTTCTTCTCTTATCATATATATCACCTGTCTAGTTCTTTCTCGGAGTTATCAGGCTGTTCTGTAGGGTATATAACTAATCTTTTGTACCATATTGTAGAGATAATTCGAAAATCTGCTCATGTGGTGGTGACCGACAAGTCTTCTATTGGGATGTATCAACTGGGCGTGTGATCCGAAAGTTTCGAGGCCATGACAGTGAGGTATCTGGAATTTTTTCTAGTTCCACTAATTCCTACGGAATTAATAACGTTCAACTGTTCAAGTGGATGCCCAATAGCAACTAGATATGTAGTTTATCAGTATAAAACCACATAAAGCATGACATCTTTATACAAGTATACAATTTTAATGTTTGGTAAGCAATTAGATGAAAAATGGTCACTGACTTTTTATGGTTTTTTCAATTGGATACCCCAACAAGGACATTGGTCATCTCACGTACATAATCACAAAATCACATCCGTTATTTCATATATATCGGTTTATGCTAAGTTAATAAAATGATTGGATAGAAAGAACGTAATCGAAATTTCAATAGCGAGCATATAAGTGTGCTATGATTAATCTTGTTGAGGTATGCATTTGAGAAAACTATGAATTTAAATTTATCATGTTTTCTACCAAAGTTTATTGCAACAAACTTCAAGGCCTTTTGAATACGAGGTGAGAATAATTATTTAATGTATTGTACATGTTATGCCAACTTTTATTCTATCCTATTTGATCAGGTGAATGCTGTGAAGTTCAATGAATATGCATCTGTAGTTGTATCAGCAGGGTATGACCGTTCTTTGCGTGCCTGGGACTGTAGATCTCACAGCACTGAGCCTATTCAGGTTTCTTTATTGTATTCATATACACATACTTTCGTAAAGGTAATCACAAGTTCATATCCGTATGTGCTAAAAGTTATAATTTATTCGCAGATCATTGACACCTTTCTAGACAGTGTCATGTCAGTTTGTTTAACGAAAACTGAAATCATTGCGGGAAGTGTTGATGGAACAGTACGGACATTTGACATTCGAATCGGTAGGTATGTGAGAATAGTTGACATGATTTGATACCCCTTTCCACAAGGGACTAGATTAGAGGTGGCAAGATGGCGGTTTGGGTAGTAGGTTGAAACAAGTCCTTAGAACGGGTGAAACCGGCTGGATCGGGTTGGGTTGACCCACAAACACTTTGTCCTTTTTTTAAATTTATTTATAAATATGTAATGCGTTAATTATGATTACAAAAAACATTATAATCACAATCATACAACAATTTAGGAATTTACGAGCCTCTACGCATAAGATTTACAAGGCTCTCAACTCATTATCCAGTTCTCCTTTTAGATTTTCTTCCTTTGACCAATTTGAGGTAAAACATAACCCTAAACGACCTTTTCTTGAGTAGAAGGATCAAAATGCCACCAATAAACAAGACTACCATGTTAATCTACCCTCAGTTTTTCTAACTGGTTACAATTCAGTTTTTGAAACAATTTCAATGATTTATTGTTGAAAGAGGTTTGAGATTTATATATTACTTCTCTCTTCAGGGAATTATCTGATGACTTGGGGCAACCTGTCAACTGTATCTCTCTGTCAAATGACGGTAATTGTGTACTAGCTAGCTGTCTTGATTCTACTCTGCGGCTTTTGGATAGGTAAATTTGTGAATTGTGTTTTTTCTTTGCATTGAGTTAACTAAAAGGGTGAATGTGTACTGACCATCCTTTTTTATTTGCAGAACTACTGGTGAATTACTACAAGAATATAAAGGCCATACATGTAAGGTAATATTAGGATATTGAGATGTCAGTGTTTCTCTACCTTTTGTTTTTCTTAAACATAAAATGATTATTGAAGAAACAAGGGGAAAAAATCATTTATCAGTTTGGAACTACTCTGATTGCTTTTTATCAGGTTATTGTCTATTGATGAAATTAATGTTAGAAATTAATCTTGATGAACCAAGAAAGATAAGGGTGGAATCTATACTTATTAATAAAACAATAACTTTAGTGCCACATGGCGTTCTCTTAAGCCTCTATTTTTTTTTCAATTCCCGCCTAAATATGTATCTATTCTTAGTGTTAGTCTAGGTTCATTTGACTAAAAGTTAACTTATATACAAGAGATATTTAAGGAAAATTTAGAAATTTAACCCTAAATTAAAGCACATCTTTTATTTGGAAATTAAATCGTACCCTATATTTTTTTCTTTTTTCAAATAATTTATCAATAAAAATTATATAAATCATTTATGATTTTCTTCATCTATGAAATTGGTTCCTTGATTGTGTTTTTCCATTAAATACTCGATTTATATTCAAATCTTGACAAAAGTTACGGAATTTTTTAATCGACTCCTCTCCAGTTTGAAGGAATTTATAGGCATCTTTTTTTGAAAATAAAGTCATACTCGATATTAAAGTATTTCTCAACCATCCCAGGTTTACGACCCTCGCGATTTGTTTTTATAAAGTCTGATAATATCGCATTCGAAAGACTTCATTTACGTTCTCATTTTGGCTTCAGGTTTATCAAATTTTATTCAACAAAAGGTATTTATTTTTTGTTATACTTTTGAACTTTCATCCTCTGCGATTTATGATTTAACCTATCATTGTCTACAATTGTGATTTTGGATTAATATTAGTTTACTTTAATTTTCTTTAAAGATGATATACTTCACAAGTCAATCTATAAGAGATATATATGTTTTTACTTTTTAAACTTTTTATTTTCTTTTATGTGTACTGCCATATTATTATTATTATTATTATTATTATTATTATTATTGTTGTTGTTGTGTTGTTGTTGTTGTTGTGTTATTATTATTATATTATTATTATTACTATTATTATTACTATTATTATTATTATTATTGTTGTTGTTGTTATTATTATTATGTTTGATAGGAGTTCGTTTGATATGTACAAATTGTTTTAATGTATTTGGAAGTAATATTGAAAATCATATATTTATTCCACGGTTAGCTTTGACACCTTTAGTCAAAAGAATTTCTTTTAAATTCAAAGAAGACAGTTGTTATCTGTGTGTTATGCAATGACAATAAAACAATAGCCAATGATAATCGATATCCAAAGTTAGTTTGTTTTTAAACATGGATGATGATCAGTTCTATGTTGCATTATCTCGAGTTAAAAGTAGATAAATGTTAAAATTATTAATATTAGATAATGATGGAAAAATAACCAACAAAACACTAAATACTGTATGCAAATAATTTTTTGGATGTTTATGAATTTGAAATATTGTTTATCATGTTCAATTTAATTTGTCTATTAGTTAAAGTTCTTATGTATAAATTTATTTCATTCCATATTATACAATATTTAGATGTATAATATTAATAGAGAAAACCTACTAATGTTAGATATAGCTAACATTAAAAATTATACATAAAAGTCAATATACAAAATATTATTAACAACAATATAACTTACACATATTTTTAAACAACAACAATATTTTTTTATTAAACCGTGTGTTACACGGGACTTTAGCCTAGTTAGTTAACATGTAGAATATATTATTCAAGGTAAATATTAGGAAAGTATGAATAATTTGGCTGTAAATAGGCTGTCATCCAGCTGTGTTTGAGCCGTGATTTCATAGAAATTAAGGTTAAAAGTATTATAAAAGAGGGTCATTGTATAGATTTTAGGGTGTGGTCTTTTGTTCTTCATATTAATAAAAGAGTTGTGGTAGTTCCCACAAAATACCGAGTATTATCTTTGTTTTTCTGGGCCAATATTCTAACAATTGGTATCAGAGCGAGGGAAACGGTTACGGGAAGAAGATTGAGCTTGTGAAGACGAGGAGAAAGATGATCGAGCTGTGAAGAAGAACGAGGCCACCCGATTGAATCTGTGAGAGATTAATCGTAGCCCGAACCTGTGATAGGTTCAAACAAGTCAATTGAGCAGATCCAAGGGGTAGAACAGTTGTGTGATCCAACTGCAGAAGGAAAAATCTAAGTGATTCAGATTGCAGAAAATCTGTGCGAGACAGATTGGGTTCTGCGTGAGGCAGAACATAAGGTTGTGTGAAGCTGCCATTAAAAGTGAAGTAAACCTAAGCGATTCAGGTCACCACCGAGAAGATTTAATCTGTGAGGGATTATTCATATATGGGACAATCTGTGTGACACAGGTCGTGAGGAGAAGAACTCAAAAAAGCAAGGGGCAAGAAGAGCTTGTTGCTGTTTGAATCAAAGGAAACAATTGGCAAGTGATTTGCTAGGAAGCGAGATTGTTGAGCTGCTGTGATAGCAGGTTTGCAAGGCTGTAAGCAAGGAAGAAAACAAAACAAAAGCAGTGTGAGACTAAACAAAAGCTATGTGAAGTAAATTTGAAGATCAGTGGTTGATCAAACTTAGAAGAAACATGGTTCCAACGACTGGAATTCAAGACCAAGGTGATATAACATCAAGATTAAGGGCGAGAATGTTAGAAATTAATCTTGATGTTTAAGGGAGTATACGGGTGAACCAAGAAAGATAAGGGTGAAATTAGTTAACATGTAGAATATATTATTCAAGGTAAATATTAGGAAAGTATTGAATAATTTGGCTATAAATAGGCTGTCATCCAGCTGTGTTTGAGCTGTAATTTCATAGAAATTAAGGTTAAAAGTATTATAAAAGAGGGTCATTGTATAGATTTTAGGGTGTGGTCTTTTGTTCTTCATATTAATAAAGAGTTGTGGTAGTTCCCACACCGAGTATTATCTTTGTTTTTCTGGGCCAATATTCTAACAATTAACCTTTGGGTTTTGTTGACTAGTCATTCAAAATGGATTGCTGCCTTACAAACAGTGATGCCCATGTAGTTGGAGGATCAGAAGATGGGCGTCTTTTTTTCTGGGATCTGGTGGATGCATCTGTGGTTTCAAGTTTCCGTGCTCACTCCTCAGTGGTAAGCTTCCCCTACTTCCTTTACATTTCAATTTGGATCAATTCTCCAATGGGTGACATGAGTTGAGCGGATCCAGTATGCAAGAAGTCACCCAAAATGTTCTCATATACTTAAAATCTTCTAAATCTCCTATTACAAAACTTTAATTATTCTTTTAACAATATAGTTCTTATAAGCTTATCTAATACCAGTCATATGTAATAAAACTAGAGTGGAAAAAATTAAAAGGTTAGCCATTTTGACATGTTACCTGCACTCTTTATACTGTAACATAGAATCAAAGCATACTCTCTTTAAAATTGAAGTCTAAAGGTCGTAGCTCGTCATCAGAACTCAAAGCACACGTGAATTTTGGAACACGGGTTGTCATTACGCCCTCTTAGTTCCATAATGTAGTGAGTAAAGTTTACATTATGTTGGCAGGTAACAAGCGTTAGTTATCACCCAAAAGATAACTGTATGATAACTGCATCAGTCGATGGATCGGTACGCGTTTGGAAAGCTTGAGCACCATAAGCCTGTCATCGAAGTCTGCTTTGTATGTATGCATCGGTGGATGGATGGGTAATATCATACTCTCAGGGAACCAACTATTTTGGTCAAGAAGACCATGTACACTTTTCAAGCCTCATCCATGTATAATATTGGTTTTTCAATGTTAAACTGAGCCTGCTTCCTTTGAACATTGATATTAATAGACATTTTAGAGTATTCTAGTTCTTAAATTGAGGTTCATTTTCGAGCATAGTTTTGATAGATATTTTGTAATCTATTCAAGTTTCAGCCGATGTCAAGCTAAAACTAAACTCTAGTTAACTTCAGGCTACATGACCGTGACTTGTTGAACCAAATGCACATTACATCATCAGATCAAACTCAAGCTTGTCTGGGTTGGGTTTTTTGAAGTCTGAAGTCTAACCTAGCATTGCTTGATGAGCTGAGCCAGCCTCATCTTGGGTTTGAAGTTGAACGAGCTAACTTGGTTTGTTTATTCTTTAGGAGTTGAAATTAAGCTTAAAGCTTAACTAGTAGAAAGCTCTGAGCCAACTTAATTAATTTTTCAAAATTGATAGCAAATGATACCTTCTACATTAAAGTATTCATAAACCGATTCAGTATGAGCCAAACAAATGAGCCAACAAGCTTAAAATGATATTAAAGAGATTATGTAGACAAAAATTAGAATATATTCAGGTTATGACTTATAAGTTATAACAATAAAATTTAGACTTAATTTAATATAGTCAAACAAACAAGCTAATAAACCAGCCAGCGAGCAAATGAACAAGCTAATTAGTAATCCAATTAACAAGCCAATGTGCAAGCCTACCATGGCTCATGCTCAACTCAACTCGTCTTGTCTACAAACAAAGCCATCAATGCTTAGTTAGAGAGAATGACGAGCTTTTTAAAAAACCTTGATGTAGCATATCCTAGCCCTCTTCCTTCTGCCATATGCAAAGATGTTTGTTTTTGTTATGAATCAACAAAAGGTCAGCAAATTTAGCTCTACCCGTCACAATAACCAGCTAACCATTAATTAAAGACATAATGAAATTGAAGGACATTATGATGTTATTGAATCCTGAAGTCCAAAGTTAGCCAGATCAACAACCTGACACCGACAACTTCAAACTCAAAATTGAACATTTTTTCATGACAAAAACAAAGCAACCTAATTTACTAGTTTTCCCAACTCAATAATTTAACATTCTTAAATACCCAATTCAATAGGGAGTTAGGAACCAGAAAAAAATTACTCATACGACTTGTCTCGCTTTGATGTCTTGAAGTCGAAGGGTTACTGCTCTCTTATGGGCATCCAACCCCTCAACCTCAGCCATGGTTGCCACATGTGGCCCCAAGTTTACAAGCCCTTCTTCCGTCAAAGACTGGATGGTAATGTACTTCAAGAAAGAGTCTAGCGACACCCCACTATACATGCGTGCATACCCATAAGTTGGAAGGACATGGTTAGTCCCGCTAGCATAGTCTCCCACACTCTCAGGGGTCCACTGCCCTAAAAAGACAGACCCTGCAAAAAAAATACAACATAAGTGAAGTGTAGGGTTCTTTAAGGCAATTGCACCGGTTTTCGGCTTCTGTTTTCGTAGATAAACATGGCTAAATAGTTCATATGATTACATATTGATTTTGGTAACAATGGTGCAGGCCCTACACAATCAATCAAATCATAAAATTGATAATTTTGTTGTTAGGGTACTGTTCAATGTGTATTTCATATTTTCATTTGCGTATGGCAGGCAACATATAATTTTTATGTTTAAACCATAGACTTGTGTAAGGATGCCAATCATATATTGTATGAATTATGTTTTCATACTCGAGTCTCATTCACGGCGACAATATGTGGTATTTCTCTGATGCAAAATGGTACAGGTGGCAGCTTTGATTCATTTTCTTTTGATGGGTTAATTAAGGTTATGTTTCATCTCTAATGTGTCAAGTGAGTAAGCTAAAAAACAGGCGGATCATATAGGTAAAAATGTGCCTGAAGTGTAATTTCTATGCATAATACCTCCATAATCGTTTACCCAAAAATTAGATTAGTCATGAAATAATATAAATTTGTAACCATTCATGATACACTAATTGTTTACAAATTCATGGACAAACGTTTTAAGTCATCCAAAATCAACCAACCCGCTTTGACCCGTACCAAAAGTTAACTGTTTTGACCCATCTACATTTTGCCTCTAATACATAAATTATATATCAAAGCAACAAATGAATGAGTTCTAACATTTTGCTTATCAAATCAAAAGCATCAAAATTAAAAAAATTGAAATAAGCAGTGAACATCAATAATAAGCAGTGAACATCAATTATTTAATTTGAAATGAGATGGGATTTCGAGAAGTGATAAGAACGCAAACTGAATATGTCAACATGATGTTCACCTGCGTTTTCAATAAAGCTCTCCCACTTCTCTGCATCTTTAACGTTAATGATCAGATGTTCAGGTGCATACAAGTTGGAAAATGTAACTGCCTGAAAGTTCAACACCAGATCCAATTTACAGGACCACCCTTTTAATATAAGTTTTAAAAGTTGCACGATGCATATAAAACACTAAAAAGGAAAACTAACCTCGACCATATCGCGTGCAAAAACAGTGAAGCTGTGACTGAGAGCTTTTGAAGCAAACTCTCCTCTTGGGAGACTGTTGCATTGTTTAGCGATTTCTTCATCAATGGCTTTTATATCTACACCTTCACCTGCAATTACCAGAACAACCTGGCTATCTGGCCCATGCTCAGCCTGAAGATGGAAAGTTGAAACTTGAGGACAATGCCACGTCATCATCAATTTAGAAGACATTATTCAACTTTGAGGGATGAGTAGTGACATTCCTTGTAGTAGAAGGGTAATTTCAGAAAAGTGTAACCAAGTTTTGTCTGCTTTCGATTTTGGGTAACTACTTTGTTTCACCGATACCAAGGTACCCAACTTCCAAAAACTTCAATTTAAAGTAATCTTGAATCAGGTCAGAGGGTTAAATTTAATCAGTTTTCTGGGTCCATGTCATAGAAAAAATGATCAAACTTAGTACCACATCTCATATACTTGACAGTATTTTGACCTGGTAACCTGTACCAATTACCTAGATTTCAAATTTATAGAAGTTTGATGTTTTTTACATAAAAAATGTAATTATAGGATGTTTTGAGTGAAAACAAAATGGCTACCCAGAATAAAAATCTGGCCAAACTATGGTACCTGTTTATACAAGAACCCCTAATAGTTAATTTTATAGTAGTAACCTGAGAAAGCAGATCTGCAGCTATGTGAACAGGACTAGCATATTTGTCGGCAATGACAAGCACTTCTGATGGTCCTGCTGGCATGTCAATAGAAACCATAGCTTCACTGTTCTGTTAAGATAAAAATAAAAAAAATAGGTATATCAGATAAAATATTATCAAAACAAGAACAGTTCACAACAGCATGGAGATATCTTCTTTATGTAAATACGTACTTGGAGAATCATTTTTGCAGCTGTCACATATTGATTTCCAGGACCATATATCTTCTCAACCTAAAATTATGAAGTTTGCAATTAAAGCACATTAAGTGTAAGACATATTAAAAGAAACATGATGAATCTTGTATCTTGTTACTGAAAGGAGCTAGAGGTAAAGTAACTAATATACAAATTACCGAACAAATTATATGCATATTTGATGTAAAGTAATACCTTAGGACAAGATGATGTTCCCCATGCCATGGCAGCAATGGCCTACAAGAACCAAAATCATTAGAAATTGATACTCGAATGAAAATAATTGAACTGATAAGAAAAAACAATTTCCTAAGAAATGAGAAAAGGAGAGAATATCATTGTTATAAAACCTGCGCTCCTCCAGCTTTAAGAATGTGGGTCACACCAGCTTTCTTCGCGCAATATAGTACCTCCTACATGATGTCATGCCACAGAATTAAATTAAGTTAAATAACCAATCTTCAATTAATTATCCCATTCAGGTCAAAGCAAATACCTTGCAGATGCTGCCATCACTAGAAGGAGGAGTTGCAAGCACTATCGTTTTACACCCAGCAATCTGGGCTGGCTGGTGTACACAGTTAAAACTAAAATCAGCCTACTGCCTTGGATATATTGAGGTGGCATTAAGGCAGGGTAGTTTACAGGTTGAATTAGGATCGGGTTGAAAAACGTTAACTTGCATCGAGTAGTGTTGACCCGCAAACACCTTTTGTCCATCTCTTTAGATTTTTTAATAACGAAACAAGTCGATAAAGCGATACACTATGGTCAACTTTCAACATGTTTGATTTGTTGTTTTAGCAAAATTATTTGATAATATATAACAAACTCAAATCAGCCCATTTAAATATAACAAAATCAAATCACCCATTTAAAAGTAAGGGTCAAATTTGCCACAGATAGTCTGATAAGGATATGATGATCAAAATAGATATTTTTTCATACAATGGCAAGCATAAGAGCTGTTGATGGTAGAACTGCAGTGCCTCCCGGAACATAAAGACCAACAGAGGCGATGCTCCTTGCCACTCGTTTACATCTCACACCCTGAACATACTCATAAACTAACGGTATTAACTATTAACTCAAGGTTCAAGAACAACAAAATTGGTACAACCTATATAACTTAGTGACATACTTTCATATTCTCCACAACTTTCTCAACTGGCTTTTGTGCCGCATGAAATGCATAGATGTTGCTGTATGCTACATCAAATGATTCACGAACTGCGTCATCAAGCTGAAATAGGTTTAGAAAATTTTTTGTTTGGTTAGAAGTTAAAACTGTTAAATTGCTTTCACAAAAACATTATCATTATAATAAATAGTTGTAGACTAAGAGATTGCTATTAAAAAAGGTATATGCTTCAGTGCATCTATACAAGTACCTCTGGATCTGGAAGTTCATTCACATTTTCAATAATATTTTCTAGTTCCACTTTGTCAAAGCGTAAAGTATATCTGCAAAAGGAAATGTAAAATATCATTTGGGGTGCAAACTAGTGAATATTGGTGGTTACATCAATATCAGTTTTGGTTCTTCCTTAATCAGGATGAGTATACAAATAAAAAGCAAAAAGAAGCACCAACTCTTTAACAGCAGCATCGCCTCTGTTGCGAACATCATCGACAATGGGCTGGACCTGAGATGAAACAAATATCAAATTTAAAGATCCGTTACTATACATCTGATAATTCACCCTGATATAAGCATATTAAGGGGTTTTCAGATTTGCGTTTTGGAACTATCTGATACCTACAAGTTAAAGATGCAGAAATATTCTTTTACTGCATGCATACACAAATTCTGCTCCTGATTATCCAATTATTAATGTGTTGGATAATCTGTTTAATATCAGTGACAGTAGAACTGATTATCTCAGGATAAAACACAACTGTTTACCTAGCCCTTTTCTTAACCTAATTTGAGATATTTTAATTACTGTTCCACAATCGGTATCAATTTTTATCTTAATAATAACATTTTATTTATTAATATCTTACACAATTTGCCAAACATTCAAACATCCGATCATCTGATTATTGTGACTTCAAACAACAGAAGCATATCCGAACAATATTTTCTATCACCTGTTATACTACAACCGATTATCCTAGATTATGATTAAGCAATATCTTATAATCACCTTCCATACACATATCCAAACCTAAATTTTGCAAAAGATTCCTTCCCAAAAAAGAGCATAAAGCAACTCACCGTACTGAAAATAGAAGAGAAATTTATCCGGGGTCGAGCTTTAAGATTGTCAACCTCTGTCTGTGTGAGATCAGATAACTTATACGACTTCATTGCGCATCTAACAGTGTTAGAAATGGGTTCTGCAACAAAGCCAAGGAACAGTTTTCAGAAGAAAACAGATCCACATTAATCCTTAGTAAATAATTGCAATTACAGAAACTTTATAGTAACATGTATATAGTTAAACCTGGTAAAAATCCTCTGTGAGTGTTGATAAATAACTTGCTGTAAATAAGCAAAAGCAAAGGGATTCAGGCTCATTATGTAAGAACATGATACATACACAAACAAACACACATATGTATTATGTATACATACATACACATATGTGTAATCCATCACTATACAAATTTTGCTAAGAAATCAGCCACATGGTGCCTTAAAACGATGATTTGGGTGATCTCAACCCCCCAAAGTGCTATCAAACTTATGTACTGAATGTTAAAATTTTCAAAACTCTACTTATATTACCCAAAGACAATCCCTAATTAAAACACAAACGAAATAGGGGCAGAAAAAACAGATTCGGAATTCATTGGCAGATAAAAGTCCGAAAACACATGTATTATAAGTGATTGACAGTTGACACGAACATTATAAATCACATAGGGAAATCAACCTTGGTGCAACAGCTCTGAAGGGGCCAATAGTAGATTGGCGTAAAGAGCAAAAACGAGGGGAAGCAGAGCTCTGAGTGAAAACCAGTTGACTGTAGGCTACAATTGACATTACCGCAAGCAACTAGAGTATGCTGATGGCTGATGTTGACGAAAAAACCTAACAATTACAAAGCATTGATTCAACAGTACTTACAAAACCATCAAATCAACAAAGCATGCATTTCGTTGACTTCGATTTTGCGGATAGCTATGGTTATACGTAATAAGACGCGGATTAAGAACAACGATCACAGATTCAATCATATAAACTCAAATATCAATTCAGCAAATACAAAATCATGAATTCGGATGACATCTGCAAAGGGTTTACTTACAGTTTGTTAATGGAATATTGGAGGCTGTATACGACGGAGCGACGCCGATACCTCGAACTCCGGCAGCCGGTGACGACGGAATACGACGGAGCCGAACTTTGAAGACGACGACTGTGGGAGTGTGACGAATATTGATGTATGTGGCTTGATTCGTCTGTACTATAAAAGTATCATGTTTTGTATCCCACGTATTTTCAATAAAGCCCCTCTGCTTTTAAAAATGACATGTACCACGCGAACTTTGGTCAAAAGAAGATTAGTAAATCTGTTTAAGTAATTTGATTACACAAATTGTGGTTATGATGGTTTAAGAGTAAAAAATGTTGTTAAAAGTATTAAATAGATCATGTTTATGTTATACCAAGCTATTTGTGGACTTGTTAACCACTCGATTCGTTTAACATTATAATAGAACAATTATTTTTATTATTATTAGTGCAACCTAACAACCCGTTTGAAACTCGTTTAACTAGTCTCCAGCTATAAGCCATTTACAACTCTATTCATCAACCTATTTTGATGAGTGTAATAAAAAGGTTACATGGTCATGTTTGAGGTTATACAAGGTAGGTGTGTTTTGGTTAGCGATGATATTTTAAAATAAAAATAAGACATTCTCAGATTCATTAAATTTAACCTATTAAACTAATGAGATTGTTGAACCTCAATGCGATTCATATTTGAAAACAGATATCTCTTCGAGATCTAAATATCAAAGTAAGAATGAACTTGTTCTTAAACATAAAATTTGTTTATTCTCTGCTCGTATATCAATAGTATATAATCTATATCTTATTGTCTTGAGTCTTGCATAAAACATGCTTACCAAAATCCTTTATATCTCATCCTATGAGCTTTGTGGTCTTGTGGATGATAACCCAAGAGTATGGTATAAACTATAGTATGTTTAAAAGCTCAATTGTTTCTATTTCAAAATAACCAACTTATATTTTTATACGTTATAAATATTTTAAGTTATCATTTCTTTATTGAAACCATCAATGTGGTTAAGTTTCGGATAATCGGATGTAAGGCTTTATTGACGTTATAGTAAACTTTTTAAAGGATTTTAAATATATGTGCTTCCCACATTTAACCTTTTTTTGAACGGTAAAAGTACGATCCTTCTTCGAAAGATACGTGTTATCTTAATCGGACTATTTATCTATTTTTCAGCCGCACCCAACCCTCTCAGAAAGAACTCATTGTTGAAAAAACTCACTGCCTCAAATTTAAGTATTTTTACTTATAGTGAGACTTTAACCCATGATTTTCCCATATTTAATCAATGTTGTTGAGACCAGATCGGAACAGCCGGCCAACTGAAAATCAGGGATGTTGCTGAACTGGTTCGCATCAATTCGTTTTGGAGGGGTTCGACCGACCGGTTCGTTTCGAATAGGTGGTTGGACCTTGAACGGGACCGGGGTCGAACCAAATTTTATTTTTTTAATTATTTTAATGGGTAAAACCAGGGTGTTGAACAATTAATCAGACTGTCCATAACGCTAAAACACATCGTTTCCACAAATAGTCCGAGTTAGCATGTTACATCAGCTTTTCATTAACTTTCATTCATTCTTCTTACAAAATTAACTTTTACCCCAAGATCACATTCTCACAAACAAACCATTATAAATTTCATAAAAAACAAAACAACCTACATTTTTGTGACGCGGGCCCCACAAAATGCATCCATGAAACGCCCTAATAAAGGGCGGGTGAATGACGGATGGATTTGCACAACGCAACCCTTCCAAAGGACGGCACAGATGGAGCTAAGGGCGGTGTGTTGTAGATAGTTTTAATATGTTTGACATAAAAATATGGTTAAGTTTTGTATATAAATATAAAATACACACATAAATCACTTATGTTGAATTATATATATATATAAATAATATTATATATATAATTACGCGTCATCCGATTCTTAAATCCGGTCTGACTACTAAACCCGTAACACGTCCGATGGGATGTCCAATTTAATTCTAAAAGCATTCTATTTAACTACTAGCTAGTAAAACAAGTCAAAGAACCTATGTGTCAAAAAACAAAAATATTAACTTGGGGTCCTCGTATTGTTTATATGCACACCCGACCCGACCCGACACCATTGAGGAGAAGGCGTATAAAACGACGTTTTGCAGATCACAGAACGACGTTAGGGCACACAAACGAAACAGACGACGAAATGAGGAAATTCGATCCATGGGGAGTCTTTTTCCGTCGAGAGTTCAACAGGAACTGGCCGTTTCTCGTCGGTTTCGCCATCACCGGAACCATAATCACCAAGTTCTCTCTCGGCCTCACTGGTAATAATTGCTTTTACACATGATTAATAAACACCTTTCAGCGATTATATAATAACTTAGATTTATGGCACATATCGGTTTCTAATTTACATCTTTTATCTGTTAATCTGTTCTGATTATCTTTTGATTGCAGAGGAGGACGCCAAGAACTCCAAATTTGTTCAGAGGCACAATAAGTAAGTCAACTTTCCCCGTTTAGATCGTTTATTGAAGCCTTTATGTCTAGATCTGTATAAGTATATGAGTTTTGAGGTGTTAACATCATCGATGGTGCGTTTCAGAGTGCTTGATCGGTGTGTCATACCATGAGTCCATGATTTATCATATCAGATTCCATTAATCTCTAGAAAATATAATCTTTATAATTTAATAAGTTGAGTGCACAATTTATATGAACTTTTTTTGGGTCATTATATTGCCAATTTTTTGTTGTATATGGTGTCAGCTGCAGTTGATTTTTATTGTAGCTTAAAAGTATCAACTATGTGACACATTGTTTCTTGCATTACAATGCTAATTTAAATTGTTGATATATGATTCGTTGAGGGCTGATCTGAGTCTAGACTAGAGAAGAAGATAACAAACGAACGAACATGCTTACTAAAATCTCACTCAATTAGTCTTGTGACCTTACCTCTATTTTATGGGATAAAGAGGTTGCTTCCAAAAAGGTCCCGCTTAGAAAGGCTCAAGGATAATGTAGGATTCATACAAGAAAAAGTGAAAAATAAATGTCATAACAACATTTATTAGTAGCAGAAGGCAGAAGGCAGAAGGCAGAAGGCACAAGAGCAGGAAGACATTAAAATGCCTAAGATTGAATTAGGAAAGGCTAAAGCCACGTGAACTTAGAAAGTAGCTAACATCGACAGCTATGGCTAAAGACAACCTAGATGTTGGGTTTGTGGAGTCTTGATTTGGGCTCGGGTTAAAAGAAAACTCCCTGACAGATTAATTGAATTAAAGACTTGACCCGTTTTTGTTTAGTTGTAGCCCATTAGGGTTTTCTTGGGGATTAAATTGTAAACTCTAATTTTTTCTATTTATATTGTGTATTGTACTTGTAATTCCTCACGAGTGAGGCAGAAAGCAATAAAAGTATTATCCTGGTTGCAGCCCGTGGACTTAGGTCACATTGACCGAACCACGTTAAATCTCGCGTGTTCATCTTTGTTATTATTTTTTCTCGCAGTTTGATTGTGTTTGTGTGTCGATCTACACCTGAATTCCTAACACTAGAAAGTATCTAACACCATCACTTAAGACTAAAGTCAAACGTAGGAATTACAAGCATTGACATGACCAAGGCAGCCTAAGTACTGTGCAAGCTAGGATATGAAGCCTTGGCGTAGATTAAATGTATACGGTCCCCTAGAAATCCCTATCCTTTACCCCATGTTTCTAAGAAGTCCTAGCACTGTTTATGTATTTGGAGAAGTGCAATCCTAAGAAATTCTGCATAATCTGCTCATTTTATGTCAGTCTTGTTCTCCTATGCTCCTCTTCCTCTCCACTCTAAGGATTTTCACACCCCTTAGAGGTGCCGTCATCTGTCTCCTTCGCACATGCTTGAATCATTACAATCTCTCATGCTTTACCAAAAGTGTGTGCTGCTCCTAATATAACCCTAAAGACTTCATTCCGTATCTGGTGCATCCTTGTGTGCTCAAACATTCCCTAATCTAATCTTAAAGACTAGTAAAGATGTATACTGTATTACGTTTCTACTATAGTCATTTTGTAACATCAAGTTATGCTATTTATTTATTGGGATCAATGATCATGTAGTTACTATTTGGTGACTGTTTGCATGCTAACAAGTTCTCTGCTTTGATTGTGTATTTTCAGGTGATTTCTGGATGTGTGTGTTTTTTACGGCTGGGCATTTGAAAGATTGGCTGCTACTTTTTCTTTTGTCACTATTTTACATATGAAGTTATGAACTAAGATACTGTTTGAATGTTCAAGTGAATTCAAGCTCATGCTTGTAAGATTTTTCATAGGCAGTCATTACTTGCTTATCAACTTCCTTCAATTGCATTGTTTTGAACTTGGTTACGAGATGCATATATGACAAACTACTAATGCACAAAAGACTCGTGCTGCAGTATTTATGGCTTGATAGCTAAGAAGCTCTCGAGCATCATTTTATTATTTGTTGAATATTGTATAATAATTAGGTTTGAAGGCAAGTTAACTCAAGTATGTACTTTTAGAATGGTGATAACTTACGGTAAATACTGAAGTTACTGATGCTCTAAACTCTAAAAGACAGACACTAAACTTAGATGATGTCAGAATTGAGAACGGTGATAAAACTGTGGACTCAGCTGAAAACATGATTAGCAATCCCGAATATCTTATATCGAAACAACAATCAAAATGCAATTTTGGGAGTCAAAATTTCAGTTCCGTGTCTATTTCTAGAACAGTTATTCAAGAACTTGACATGATGTTAAAATTTGCCAAAAAAATCATAGACCAGGTGATTATGAAAGGTGCCAATTTTTTTAATGGAAAACTGCAAATTTGTGATGAATTAGTGCTACAAAATGAACACTCCTTGATGCAGAAAACTGTGTTGGTTTCCAATGGCATACAAAAGAAAACTTATACCTCTTTCAGTAAATATATGGAAATAACAGTCTGTGTACTTGTATTGAATGCGTCAATGAAAAGTGTTTTTGTAGTTTAACATGCAAGTGGTGTAACTAAGGGTTTGAGTCTTAAGTTCTAGTTTATGGTTTAGAAGTAGTAGCAGATTCATGTATGAGTTGTCGTTTTAAAAAGAGTTTATAGTTCAGTGTTACATTTAAACACATCATGCAATTGGTAGTTTTTTTTTCACAAAATGAAGAGTATACTAGCTTCTCTACTAAAGATTCACATGTATGTTCTTTCTTTTGTTGTTTGAGTGAGAACTTATTAGTACGTCGATTATCTTAGGTTTGTTTTCATCTACACGCGTTAACCATGAAGTTCAAACAGAAACAAACTAAGTAATTCATATTTCAATAATCGGTAACGTTAATTTGGTCCATTTATGTTGAATATCCTAGCAACTAGCCAGCAATATCGCTATGCTCGATCACTTCAATCATTTTAAAGAAATATTATTTTACAAAATGGTAATGGGATCCTTGCCTTTCAATCTACAACCTTTCTCCACATTTGAAATTTCTATGCCATAACAACAAAGTAGGGATGAGCACAACCGAACCGGTGCTGAACCAAAAGAACCGAACCTAGAAATTACCAAATTGGATACCAGTATCAATGTACTAGTACGTATTTGAAGGTATAAATCGGTAAAATACAGGTATGGTACCGAAAGCATAGATCCCGAAAAAATCTAAAAATAAGTATCGATTTGGTACCAAAAGTAAATTGACAAGAGAAATTAAACAAGTTTCAATATTAGATACCATTTGCTCATCCCTACAACAAAATATTAGATATGGGGTCAAAATTAAGAACAAAAAAAGTTCACCCAACTAAGAGCATTTACAACCCGTTCCCTGCACATATATGAGCGGATGTCTTATATTATGGAGATGATTGTACGTGTTTCCCCACGGTACACTCTCATTATTTTCTTAATATCTTTTAAAGTAGTTGATAGAAAAAATATATTGATCAAGATATACAAAATATTATTGAAAAAATAAAAAAATAATAATTTTTACTGTAATTACAAAGATAAAACGATTACGGATTGTGACGGGTCGAACATATTTAGGGGATCATTATTGTAATATCCTTGCCTACTTATTGTCATCAGCTGCATCCCACGGGACTCCAGTTGATCCTTTGACTCCTTGTGTTCTTCTTCGGCAATCAACAAGCGACTAAAGGTATGTGATTTCTTCCAAATTAATAGTATCAGTAACTTACAGTTTTTAGTTTTCTAATCGGAAGTAGAGATGCGGTTTTCATGAATGATTACATATTAAATCTTGTTAATAACGTTTGTATCATGTTTGATCCGATTTGTTCCCCATACCTTTGAAAATCACTTGATTCGAAATCGAATTTGCTAACATCGTCGTATTTAGTCTCCATGATTCGGAACTCGGTACTTTCTGTGTGTTTATAACTCGGAGAAATTATGTAAATTGATGCATTAACAAAGTTCTAATATACAGATCTCAAAATTTTGGAAAATAATATAGAAATTGAGTCTCACTGCCATGATCGGATCACATGGTGAAGTGGATATCGTGTTAGATTCTAGATCTAAGGATGTAAATTGATGCGTAAACAAATTTCCTAATTGATTTTGTTTTTGCCATTGTGTTCTCATCTTGTTTGCTTCTAGATCTCGTTTTTAACTTCACTGATAAAGAGTTCTTTCACCAGATAATGGGTCTTAGGGTTTTGAATTAGGGGACTTAGGGCTCGTGGTAAACTACCTCACACCTTTGTTGTCTAAGGCCCTCAGGCCTTTCACCTAGAGCCTGCAGAGCCTTGTGCGTCACTTCAAAAGCCACATTTTTCAGGTGGTTAGGCGTAAATTTAGTCCAAGTTGGGGCTAAAAATAGTTTAAACATGTCTGAAACAATTGTACTAGTTAGCCTAAAACACGTCTAAAACCACTAAAAATGATACAATTCTACCATCCGTCTCGCTTAAAAAAAACTCTGATGGTCCAAGGCTCACCCTATATGTCTGAAGCTCGGATGTCAATAGCAAGCGTAGCGGGCGCTATAGTGCACTACGTCGCGAACAAGTTAAGGGCCGCTATCTGGTAGTTAGCGGACCGCGGTATATAGCAACTTGTAGTGGTATTTTTTTATTTTTTTATTCTTTATAACTATAAAATCGACTCAAATGGAGTATTAGCTAATTTGGTGGTGTTTGATTAAATTTTCTACTACTTTATAGCTAAACATGTTTATTTATTGAATGTAAAACATTTCTTAAAGTTTCTACTACCTTATCGCTACACACGAAATAGCGGGCGCTATTTACCGCTATTCGCTACCTAGCATATAGGTGGCTTGTCGCTATTTGCCGCTATTCGCTACCTAGCATATAAGTGGCTTGTCACTATTTGCCGCTATTTGCTATTAACAACTTTGGTGCTCTGAAGTGCGTTTTGCGCCTTCAATAATAGTCTTCACATTTAAAATGGACATTTAAAATGGGTTTCTTCTGGTTCAAATTCCAATAGCAGAACCACCGAACACAGTAGATCTGAAGGTTCTTTTAATATCATTACTATTTGATATCAAACGCAGATTGTCAAATTAGCTCTGGTTTTTAACTAGTTTCTCAGTTGAAATACGATTTCTAAGATTAGTGAATCTAAAAGAAAGATGGATCAAATTCCAACTTTCAACCTGAACATCTAGATTTATACATGTATGCTTGATTGATCTAATATACTGGATTTTTGTGTGGTTTTCTTCTTGCAGATGATCACCGATAACGACTTGGGATTCATTGCCAACTTCCTTGGCATATTCATATTTGCTCTAGTAATTGCCTATCACTATGTGCTGGCCGACCCAAAGTATGAAGGGAACTGAAGCAGCTTTTTAGTGTGACGAATGATGGAATGTAGTCATAGAGGTGTTATGAGATGATGAAGAGGCATATTTTGTTAAGAAGGTGCAATTATGATGTTTAAACATTAGTAAAGATTGTGTTTCATGTTTCTAATATATATGGTCCAAACTGGTCCTTTTGCATCAAGCATAGTTACTTATAAATGGGTCGATTTAGATCGTGCTATATGCTTTAATCTCCAATAATGGATTGTCAAATCGCAAAACTGACCAAAAAGAGAATGGGTAGTTTGAAAGTTCAATTTCTTTATAAGAGTAGTAACCAATGTGGTGAAAAAGTGGTTTTAAGAACCAGTTCTGTTATACAACTGAGGGAACATAAGCTGGTGATAATAAACTGCTAAAATGAAAACAACACAAACCCATACCAGCAAACCGCCTGCAAAACCAATCTTTAAACACTCCTGATTATCTAAGCTAGAAGCAACATAAAGCGCATAATCAGAAGCTGCACCGTCAAGATGATGGTCTCCAAGGACAAGGCTTGCCTTTTTGCTAACAGTTGCTGCCTCGTTATCACATTTAGGGCAAGAACAATTTCCGCCAAGAAAAGGTGGTAATTTTTCGAAGTATCTGGAAAGAACCTCTTGGTAGTCCTCCCCCACAATCATTAACTTTTGCTGTGTCCTAGGCTTCAAAACCTGAACCAATTAACAAACATTGTCGTCAACGTTTTGATAATAATCATTACACCGGTTTCCTGTAAAGAAAATTTTCATATTTTTCACTCGATGAGGTGTTACATGCGTTCTCATTATGTGGAAACTGGAACATTTCTTTAGGATGTTCCATGAAAACTCTTTAAAATCTCTTTTCAAGATAGCCCCAAATATCTGGTGCAATTGTGGTTGTTTACAAGATATGAGGTAGAAGATAAATAGGGTAAAAGATAGTTGGAATTCTATGTACCCTTTACCTGAGAAAAAAAAAACTCTTTTTCAATCTAACCTCCAGAACTCAGAAGTTGCAAAATGGGTGGGTCAGAAGGCATTACTTTTAGATACAGGTCAAAACATATTAAGATTGGTTGGGTTGGGCCAACCTTCAAGCACATGTTTTAAGCTGTGGTTTGTTTTTTAATAAATTAATAATAATGAATAATCGGATTTTTTTGATGAATGATTTAGGAAGTTGTTATGCATATACGTTCACCTAGGATGATTTTAGCCCATTTGACCTGTTTTGCCTATTTGACCATTTTCCTTTTAATACCTCTTTTAGGCTTTTAGCATAAACCATTTTGCCTGTTAGAAGTAAAATATAATCCAAATCAAACCATAATTGCCAACTCCTCTAAGTTTCTGTCCTTTTTAGTAAGAAAGAATGATGATGTGGAAAAAAGCACTAAATTGAACATGCTTACTTGGAATAGACTTTGAGTTATGACTCGGGCAACAGAGGGGAGGCGTACGACGAGTAAACAGCCAAGCCGGTCTGGGTAATGATCTTGAAGGAGTACAGCACATGATCTGAAGGTTGTTACAGGGAATCGAAATGGTGATAATCCTTCACAGTCCATCAAAACAGTAATCTGAGGATGCTCTGCATCAAGCAAGTTTAGAACTCCATATTCCACCTGAGAAACTGAAATATGAAGTAAACTCATTCAAACAATGAAGAAACTCATTCAAATTACACTTCAACATGAACATCTTACTCCTTATTAAAACAAGCTCAGTTCTATGCATACAACAAGGGCAGCAGTTAAAACATGTTCTGCTACCATCTGCTTATAAATGGTAGCCAAAATTGTATTTCAATGTTCAAAACCTCCTAAAATCATCTTATTAAAATAAATATAATCACATATCACTGAAACAATATAACTTTGAAATCTTATTGGCACGCCATTTATTTATTGAAGAAAGGGGGCAAGAAGTGTTTCGGGTCAATCCAACCCAACCCATTATGACCAGCATATAAAACTTACCTATCCTGAGTACCCAGTGCACCCGATCCACCCATTTGCCACATCAATCAATATTAATCATTGATCACATAAAGAGGCCAAATCAGTAAAAATAAATCATAAGGTTAGGAACAAGCTATATTTCATACTCAAGCCACCTGAAAACATACATAAAAAAGTTAAAGGAAGAACTGCATACCAACTGCTCTAACAAACTGTGCTTGACCATCTGAAGCCAAATGAGCTGCAAGCCCAACGCGTACAATGAGGCAACATCGTCGCATCACATCAGATCCATGCCAAAAGACCAAATTGACCCAATCCTCAAGTTCTTGTGGTGAAAAAAGACCATATTTCTGCCTCCAGCGAATGGTCTTTTTAACTGATGATAAAAATCTTGCGAAGTCACCATCACTGACAGCATAGAATCTACGGAGCTCGTCGTCGTTCATCCTGGAACATTTATCCAATTTATGTTAAAAAGCTTATTACACACAAATTGCATCACTTGTATATATCCAAAAAGCATTATGAATTTACAATGTTTCTTTTTAGCTTTAATAAGATTGCATGAATATAGGACACAATGCCAACCAAAAAAAAAGTAGAAAAAACAACAAAAAGCACTAAATCATATCTACAAAGTAGTCCTATAACAACACTATGTGAAAACCTGAACAAACAGTTGTACATATTCCGAAGATAATCACCCTGATTCTTCAAAATCAATCATGTAGCCACATCAAGGAAAAAAGCAACTAACACACTAATATATAATTTATTAAATAAAAGTGAGGGTACCTCTCTGGTATAGTAATACCCTGTTTATCAAGCTCTGCATAGAGTTTTACCAACCAATCTTCCATAACATCACTTCTAGAAACCTTGTTGACAGCCCTACATGACTCAAATATGTGAGATATGCATAGGCTATTAAAAACAAAGTTGGGAGATGCAAATATGCTTGTATATGGTCGGGCCCAATTTTGATTTTTCCTAACCATAATACATAGTAGATATCAAAACTCAATGAGTATCATACTACCAAACTAACTAATTCAGGTCCTGATTATAGCAACTGCGATCTTCGAACAAGCAAGATTTCCACACCTTTTGTCATGTGTGGCCAATTGGGAAGATAGTTCTATGAGCTCGGTGCTTGAACCACCGAGTGTTCCTTTCGAAGAGCCTGATTCATCATATAAACATGCTGCCACCGAGAGAAACATCAATGGCCTTGATAAAGCCTGAAAGAAGATAATTTAGTGATCAAATGACATAAATATTCAAAGATGCAAACATCATTTTGTTTTAATACATTGTACCACAAGGTATATATATAAATCCAACCTGCATTCCTTTAACCAAACTAGTAAAAGGCAGCCATTTCTGGATCCATTTAAATGGTGGACAGCAGAAAATTTGAAGGGCCTGAAGCCCACGCCAAATAAACGGACAGTGGGCTGAAGAGAACCTTCTAACAATCTCTAGTGCTGCAGTTGTCAAAAGAAAGACTGCAATATCCCCAGCACCACCAGTGGCCACCAAGCTAACTCTCATTGAAGTGTCACATTTAATCGTCTTCTTAGAATATTTGATTGCAGTTAAACCAAATAATCGACTTTTAGGCAGTTCCTGAATAGGACTAATTCTAAATTCTAACTTCTTATTTGATTGGAAAAAGCGTAACGTCTCCTTCTTCATATCGCATCCTTCAGAAAGCCATAAACTTCATGAATTGTCTGAATAAACAAAGTGATCAAAGTAAAACACTTGCAAAAGTTTCAACAACCTTTAAACCAAACACCAAACATTAGCTGATTATATTTACATCATGATCAGCATAACTACAAGTTTGCATAACTATCAATAGTAATAAACAACCCAAATCCAATGTTTGTCTTGCAAGAAACAACAATAGAGCTCTCATAAAGTTCAAAGATAAAAAATACGAGTCAAAGACCTCCATTGAAAAACATTATAAATAATTTTAGTGGTCAAACTCCCAACCAGTAAGAGAGAAAATATCAACAGAAATTTGAATGGTGACAAATTTGGGAGACACCCTAGTAGTTGCTTTAATTAAAATGTCAATGTTAGTTATTCAGACCCAACAACCGAACAACGTCAAATGACTAACAATTCTCCAACTGAAGCATTCATTGAGGTTTTCACCATTCAACAAGATCAATCAAACCAAGTTCTACTAATAACAAAAAAAGTTTCCCTGTAAATAATAAGCATCATATGCATCATAGTCATAGATTCCCATTCTTGGATAATTCAGTTATAAATTTCATTCTTTAGTGATGAATTTTTTCTTCCTTAATCATCCCTTTTTTTATCATCAAACAAAAACATGCTAATTGGATTGTGTATTTCAACAACATATCTTTTTATTGCAAGAATCTTCGAATGTACTGTTCGGTTGAACACTTGTTTCAATAACCACTTTGAGATTATTTATTTCAAATTAATTATTCTTAACACGTTTATATTACAAGTTCACCATCATGTTTCTTTTTATAAGCATAAGTTGTTTAAATAAGCAATCCACCAAAACACAGCTGCACCTTTGAGCCCTAATATACAAAGGAACCGCATTCCCATAAATCACAAGCAATGCTTGCATCAATAACAAATTCAACAAAATCCTGAATCTATGCTTTTATATCCTTATAACAAACTGAGAATATAACTGTCAAATCAACTCTAGCCCAAATTAATCCATTCGTTCCGATTAGAAGCTCCATTTTGGCATTTTGCAAAACATTGCACAATCTAAAATTCCAAACATACTCGAAATTCACGATTTAGGAGAATAAACTCCGATTGCATGGAGGATTATTCAAACAACAAGGCACAACATGATAAACAACATCCATAATTCCACATAATCATTTGAGCATGAAAAACAGCATAATCGATTGAGATTTGAAGCTATTGAGGAATGAAAAGCATAATAATGATTAAATAAATATTTAACTTGATTTAACAATGCGATATACAGAACAATCAGCGGTTTGTTACCTCGAAAGCTCTTTTTTTTCTTCAATGGCGGTGCATGCATCGTTTATTCTGACATGATTATGACTTTGTTTGAGAATTCAAAGAACCGGGTCAATGACCATGATATTCGGGATCCGATCGAGTCTCGGGTCGAATCTTCTTGTATACTCCAGTTTGCCAGTCTTTTTATGTACTTGATTTTTTTTATTAATAAGAACCATGTACACAATAAAAAAAGAAGACAATTTAACAAAAGATAATAAAAATACTGGTGTAATAATAAACGTTAGAGATAAATGTGATTTTAATAAAGTTATAGAGATGGATGATTATAGTGTGAATGCGCTAGTATACATTTTAATATGGTTTTGTTATGATTTTCATGCAAATTTAATAATATTATATAGAGAAAAGTTGAAATAAAAGTCTTTTAAAACTATAAAGTTTAAAAAGGTAATTTTAATTATTCATTTTTTAATCAATGGTTGATATCAAATTGAAGGGAACCAATTGTTAGAGTGGTATTTTGTTAACGTTTAGCAAGTCCCCTCATTTTTAAAATGTTTGTAACTTTTATATACAACATTATTTAATTATTAAAATTGCACCGTAAGAATAAGTGTTTTTTTCTTTAAAACGAGTACAATATTGTTATATAAAAAGTTAAAAAGATTGACGTTTTTAAGCTAATATTTCACCATTATATTTTTAGCGCAGTTCATTATGTCTTTTTTGTTTGGTTATTGTGTTTCTTTTAAATACTATTGTGTTTTTTTCTTAAATGATGAATTTTAAAAAATATAATGATAAAATAACATTGTTGTGTGTCTCTAATATCTAAAACACAATAATAAATTAACAACTAATTAATATAATACATTAAAAACAATGACAAATAACACAATGTCTCATTGTATTATCTTGAATAATATAAGTATTAAAAAATATATTGTTGAAATAACGTCATTGTGTATTTATAATGGTAAAACACAATGAATAATAACAATTTCATATAATCTATTAAAAACAAAAACAAAATAACACATTGTGTTATCTTCAACACTATAAGTTTTGAAAAATAGATTGGTGAATGTATATTATCGAATCTTCTAATTGTAAATCACAATAACAGATAACAAATTTATAATCAATAAAAACAGTGACAACATAACATAAAATGATATAAAACATAAAATACAATGATTAATACACTGACACAAATGCATTTCTTTTTAAAATAATAGGATGGCACATGTCAAGCACAAAATCCTTCTTAGGTTTTTAGATTAAACATCATTTTTAGTATAAACCTAACGGGTAAGGTTATTATAAAAAGAAAGAAAAAACTAAAAAGGTGAGAAAAATTATTATCCATTAGATCTTAGATCCAAGGGTTAAGAAAATTCGATGTCATAATGATAAATAATTAAAACTTTAAATGATATGCCAATGGTATTTTAGACTTAGCCACAATTTCAAGATCCACATTTTTTTAAATGCCCGTAACTTTTAGATACAAAATTTGTTTAAAATTACACCATAAAAACAATTTTTTTAAATCTTTAAATTGCCTATAACTTTAATACATAAAAAACCAAGTATTTTTTCACTTTAAACTCATTGTGTAATATTCGTCAGCTTATTGTGTAATATTAGGCTATTGTGTAATATTCATCAAATCATTGTGCCTAATGTTGAACATTTTGTTATGCATTGTATTTCTAAAAATGATGATTTTTAAATAGTACAATGCTAAGAATACAATTTTGTTATGTTTTTTGGTTTATTGTGTAATTCTATCGAGTCATTGTGTAATCCCCATCAAGTAGATCGTTGTGTATATTATTAATCATTAAGTCTAGTGCTAGTCATCCTATTACTCATTATATTTAATGTTAACTATTGTCTTTTTAAAATAGTGATTTTCAAATAACACGATGCTAAAATTGTAATTTTTACATTCTTTCTAGTTCATTATGCAATCCTGATCGGTCATTTTGTAATATTTTTCAAGCAGTTCATTGTATCTATTGATAATTGTCGAGTCTAGTTTTGGTCATTGTATTACCCATTGTGTCCAATTTTGACCATCATGTTATAAATTGTGTTTTTTTAAAATGATGGCTGTAAAATAACAAAATGCTAAAATGTATTTTTTAAATATTTTTATAATTCATTGTGTCATCTTGATCAGGTTATTTTATAATACTCGTTAAGTAGCTTATTGTGTATATTGTTAATCCTCAAGTTTAGTGTTGATCATTGTGTTACCCATTGTCTAATGTTAACTATTGTGTTTTTTTAAATGTTGGTTTTCAAATAACACAATGCTAAAAATGTATTTTTTTATGTTTTTTAGTTCATTGTGTAATACTGATTAGGTCATTTTGTAATCACATCAAACAACTCATTGTGTTTATTGCTAATAATCGAGTGTAGTGCTGGTCATTGTGTTAATTATTGTGTTTAATGTTGATCGTTGTGTTATGCATTGTGTTTTTTCAGTTGATGATTTAGAAAAACACAACAATAAGAAATGTAAACTTTTTATGTTTCAAGTTATTATGTATTCTTATTAGATAATTGTGTAATCCTCATCAATTCAAAAGATAACATAATGAGCTGACGAAATTACACAATAAGTTAAAAAGCATGAAAAAAACTTTGTTTTTTTTAATATCAACACTATACGCGTTTCAAAGATTAAAAAATATTCGTTTTATGGTGTAATTTTTTTAAAAATAATGTCATATCTAAAAGTTATGAATGTTTAAAGAAAATGTAGAACTTAAAAAGGTGAAACATTAACAATTTTGCCCCCAACCTAATTTTGATAAAAAGATAACGTGTCAACATTTTAATCATTCTTACACTTTTTAGTTTTAGAATATTTGTTATTTGAACATTTTCCTATTATATAAATGTAAAAGTTTTCAAATGATAATATATATAGAATGTTTTTTAACATTAAAAGATATATTTGTTTTGATGTTTCTAGAGGATATACCGAAAATTTAAAGGATTTTATTAGCCCTTGTTCCTGTCAAATATGTACAAAGCTTGACAAAATGGTATTTTGATGTTTCTAGTGTCTTAACCTGAGTGGGGTATTTAAGTTTGTAAGATTCGGACTTGATGTTTATATTAGTATACACGCTCTGATTTCGGATAAAATTTCTATTGATGCTTATATAAAAATAAACATGATGTAACATAATACTCATAATAAAAACTTTAAAGGTAAAACATGAATTTTTGATGCAACTTTGTCTTTATTTTTGTTTGTTGATGACCAGTAAAATACCATTCATTCAGCGAGTAAAATACTATTCATTTATTTTCAAAAGCCAGTTGTGAGTAAAATAACCTTCATTCATTCAAAAGCCAGCTGTGAAAAAAGTTACGTTAAAATGTTAGTAAAGATAAATAGGTCGAAACGATAAATTTAAAATTTTTATAAACATAATATTATAATAGCTTTAAGAGAAAAAACAAAAAAAACTATAAGAAAACATAACTTGCAATCAGATTTGATAGCTTTTACGTTTATGTTTCGATAACTTGTATTTTATCACGTAAACTTGATTTAAAAAAAACCATTCAAACATATAAAATAAGCAAGTCGCGGCTATGAACTATATATTAAAAATTAACAAATTGAATTTTAATAATCTAAATAATAACCCATACTATTAAATTGACCGGTAACACTCCTAACTTTCATTTTTATTACTAGTAACAATCACAGTAATACAATTATCAAATATTTACGTTTGATTTGCACTTTATTTCGTTCACAATAACGATTATAAACCAAATAAAAAAACATACAAAATAAACCGAGTCTACATAAAAATACAAATTAAGTGTGAATTTTTGACAAATAATGTTATTAAAACTGTTGTTATTAATAAAAATAAAAGATGAAAGTGTTATCGGTTAAATTAGTATAATGAATTTTTGTTGGCCAATAAATAATGGTTTTTAATTTTAAATTCTATTATCCTTATTTTGTTAGACATAATGTTTTATAAGTTTCAAGAAAAGAAAATATAAATCATAAGTTTCAAGAATCATAGATATAATTTAACTATAGAAAGTCACATTGTAACTATTAGTTAAAAAAATTAACCGTATACCAACCACCAACTTTAATAAATTTAATAATCTAGTCCACAAGTCCCTTTCTCTTTTTCCAAAAGTATCTACTTTTCCTGTAAAGTAATTTTTCGTCTTTACATCCAATGAAAACATGTTAAAACTCTCAAAAGATTTCCTATGTGTTATGATAATAGTAGAATGAGCGGGCATGTCTCATTAGGGTAAAATAATGCTTGACAAAAAAAGATTCAAGTCGGATCGGATAGCGGATTAAGTTTGGATCGAAACGAGTTTTAAATTTCATTCAAAAGAACAATTATTTTTTTAAATCCTGATAATCTTATACATACCAACTTTATAATTTAAAATATTTTATATCAATTTTAAACACTCAAAAACACATTTCAACCACATTATTTGCCCATTCCTTTATTTTCATCATTTAATTATCAACATATTTACATTCCGATTATTCATCTGATATGATGATTAAACAACACTAATCGATAAATTAGACAGCAATCTGAATTCCCCCGATCCTAATGTATATACGGATTTTTAACAAAACTGTTGGCACATCCGTTAATTCAAATAGTTCAGGGGGGGAAGTGAACTTCATAAAAGTAAAAGGGAGCAAATTGAAAAATAAAAAGCCATAAGAAAAACAACACGCGTCCAGAAACTTAAGAATGAGTATAAGAATGCTCTGGAAGAAACGAGAAGGAAAAGAAATCATAGTCAAACTCGTCAAAGGCTCATATCAGCCGTTGGATCCCAAACTAACTGACAATCCAACGGCCCTTAATCAACATGATGATATTTCTAGAACATCCACACATTATAAAAGCCCCATGCCATCATCAACCTCCTCAAATCACTACATTCAGTTGCAGTATATTCTCACAATCAAATCTTCTTCTTATATTTGTTCTTCCAAGAGCTCTCTGTGTGTTGATTCAAGTAGACGATAATGGCGGGAAAAGGTGAAGGACCAGCGATCGGAATTGACCTCGGTACGACGTACTCGTGTGTCGGAGTGTGGCAACATGATCGTGTTGAGATTATTGCTAATGATCAGGGGAACAGGACGACGCCATCGTATGTTGCGTTTACGGATACTGAACGTTTGATCGGTGATGCTGCGAAGAATCAGGTGGCGATGAATCCTGTTAACACTGTTTTTGGTAAGGTTTCGTTTCTGTACTCTGTTTTTGCTTGATTTGTGATATGCGTTGAGTTGTGATATGCTAGATCAATGATATTGAGAATCTGTTGCAAATTGTATGATCTGCATTGAGTAATGATCTGCATTGCTTTTTTGTTCATTGTTTAGCTTGTTTCTGTCTCAGTTTGATTATATGTTTATGATCTATTATCGTTATGATTGCTAGACGGAGGAGGCGTAAATGCTTAGAGTAGATTTGTATACGATGTGATTTTTAATGGATTGTTCTTAGTGTTCATTCTAATATCTTCTAAATTTCAGTAGCTTACATTAGTTCGTATGATTTTAAATGATTCAGTATAGTTCCGTAGTCATGTACTCATGATAGCATACAGGATGGTGAGATATTCATCTCTCGATTGCGGATACCTGCGACTTTCGTGTTATCAATGAATTATATGTTCTCGAAGCTTTATCAAGTGAATTAGAACGTTTTTGATCATCAATGGGGAAAAATAGTGTTTAGAAATCATCTGCAGCTTATGTTAACCTGAACCTACAGCTGCTTATGTTTGAATCATATGCTGAAAAATTTTGAACTCTAATCATCTGCCGCTTATGTTAATCTGTTAATATTAGAAATAATATGCTGAGAAATTTTGATCTATTTGAACATACCTTTGGATCTCTATGTTGAAATAGTGTCTCTAGTTATAATCATCTATTAGTCAGAAGAACTCTATTTGTTGTTTTCCTACTTGCTTGATTAACGATAGATTGTGTACTTAACAAAAGTTTTGTTTGAATTGCAGATGCAAAACGATTGATTGGCAGAAAGTTTAGTGATCCATCTGTACAGAGTGATATGAAGTTATGGCCATTCAAGGTCATAGCTGGTCCTGCTGACAAGCCAGTGATTGTGGTTACATACAAAGGCGAAGAGAAACAATTTGCAGCAGAAGAGATCTCTTCAATGGTGCTCATAAAGATGAGGGAGATTGCAGAGGCATATCTCGGCACCTCAATCAAGAATGCTGTTGTTACTGTTCCTGCTTACTTCAATGATTCTCAAAGGCAAGCTACAAAGGATGCTGGTGCAATCGCTGGCCTCAATGTGATGCGTATTATCAATGAACCTACAGCTGCCGCTATTGCATATGGTCTTGACAAGAAGGCAACTTCTTCTGGGGAGAAGAATGTTCTTATTTTTGACCTTGGTGGTGGTACTTTTGATGTCTCCCTTCTCACCATTGAAGAGGGTATATTTGAAGTGAAAGCTACTGCTGGTGACACGCATTTGGGCGGTGAGGATTTCGACAACAGGATGGTGAATCACTTTGTTCAGGAATTCAAAAGGAAGCACAAGAAAGACATCAGTGGGAATCCGAGAGCTCTTAGACGCTTGAGAACCGCGTGTGAGAGAGCTAAGAGGACTCTCTCGTCTACCGCCCAAACAACAATTGAGATTGATTCTTTGTTTGAGGGTATTGATTTTTACTCAACCATCACTCGTGCAAGATTCGAGGAGCTCAACATGGATCTGTTTAGAAAATGTATGGAGCCTGTGGAGAAGTGTTTGAGAGATGCTAAGATGGACAAAAGCAGTGTCCATGATGTTGTTCTTGTTGGTGGATCCACTAGAATCCCCAAAGTACAACAGCTGTTACAAGATTTCTTCAATGGTAAGGAGCTTTGCAAGAGCATCAACCCTGATGAAGCTGTTGCATATGGTGCTGCTGTTCAAGCTGCTATATTGAGTGGTGAAGGTAACCAGAAGGTGCAAGACCTCTTGCTGTTGGATGTCACTCCGTTGTCTCTTGGTCTAGAGACCGCTGGTGGAGTCATGACTGTTTTGATCCCGAGAAACACAACGATCCCTACCAAAAAGGAGCAAGTATTCTCAACGTACTCCGACAATCAACCCGGTGTTTTGATTCAAGTTTATGAAGGAGAGAGAGCCAGAACAAAGGACAACAATTTGTTGGGCAAGTTTGAATTGTCTGGCATCCCTCCTGCGCCTCGTGGCGTCCCTCAAATCAACGTGTGCTTTGATATCGATGCTAACGGTATCTTAAACGTCTCTGCTGAAGATAAAGTTGGTGGTCAGAAGAACAAGATCACCATCACTAATGATAAGGGTAGACTATCAAAGGAGGATATTGAGAAGATGGTGCAGGAAGCTGAGAAATATAAGGCGGAAGATGAGGAGCACAAGAAGAAAGTTGAAGCAAAGAATGCTCTTGAGAATTATGCTTACAACATGAGGAACACCATTAAAGATGACAAGATTGCTTCGAAGCTTCCTGCAGATGACAAGAAGAAGGTGGAGGATGCGGTTGAGCAGGCGGTGCAGTGGTTGGACTCGAATCAGCTAGCCGAGGCGGAGGAATTCGAAGACAAGATGAAGGAGTTGGAGGGTATTTGCAATCCTATAATTGCTAAAATGTATCAAGGTTCTGGTGGTGGTGCTCCTGATATGGGTGCTGATGGTCCGGCTGCTAATGGGAATGGTGCAGGTCCAAAAATTGAAGAAGTTGATTAAGTCTAGTTGTGGAAATGTTTCTTTTGGTTAATATGATGTTTTTCCAGTAAGGTTTTTGGTTTTATAAATGTATGAACTGTTTTGGTTAATATGAACTGTTTTGGTTAATATGAACTGTTTTGGTTAATATGAACTGTTTTGGGAATGTTAGTTGATTTGTTACAAGTTTGATTAGTTGTGATTTATTAAACTTCCAAAAAGTTCAGGCAACCAATGTGGCAACAAACTAACTCTTGGGTTAAACAAAAACCATAGTCAAATAGGATATGGATTAACGATGGCACAATAGCATTTTTACCTTTTTGATGCTTAAAATGATTTAACAAGATGTAAAAAGAGATCTATAGAATGAACATTCTTCCCCTTTGGATATTCTACTGTTTGTGTCAAGAATATCACAAAGGTTAACTATACACCGCAATTGCAAAGAAATAAATTTGGTAAACTAGAAATACAATGAAATTTTGCAACATTTTCTTCTATAATCAGCTCTACTCATGAATAGATCTCGACTGCACCATGTAAATGAATTTCTGGTAATGACTTTATAGAAGAAAAGGTTGTCAAATAATGGAATTTGTAATGAGAAACCAACATCATTCTTGAAGCAAACCAACATCATTCTTGAAGCATCATCACTGTCTCGAGCTGTCAATGGTAAGAACACAAAGTCACAAATAATAACTGAGAAAAATACAGACTTGAAACATGTGCTTTAACCAAGCCTTGTTTTCTCGGTGGCAGCAAAACATCTCAATCAAGCATCGAGACAACATCATTGTTCAATTCCATGCCTAATGTGGTAACTACGTATTCATTTAAAGTGTTCATAAAATTCAAACTTTTATATTTACATCTTAATAATAAATTATAAAAGTGTTCCTCTCTTTAAAAACAAAACCATGTAACACAAACCGCAAATTAAATCCTGAAATCAAAACCAAATATGCATCTATCACATCAAAATTTTTATATAAACCAATATAACAAAGATTACAATAGTATCAAACAACATCAATAATAAATCCCTGTAAGAATCTACAAATTAACTATAGGATAAAATGAAACCTAACACAAACCGTCAATAAATCGATACCCAAAATCAACTATGCATCACTCACTTTCAAAAACTTTACATGGAGCTTTCATATAGATTCCACTGCAAAAGTCAAAGTTAGGAAAAAAATTCTCTTGTATATGTACAAAAAGAAAGAAATAGAATAAATATAAGAGTGCATACTTGCAGGTTTCAAAAGAATGAACTGAATTTGTAGACATCTAACAAATTTATACATTATTATTAGAAGAACTACCTCATTGGAGAGTGAGTTGTTTCTTCTTGCAATCTCTTCTCCTGTCATCAAACATGGTATGTTTCGTCGATAGAGATTATAATGAATTTAATTGTATTAAGATATCTTGCAGCAAAAAAGATTACAAGTTAGCCTTTTGAAGCTCGACATGACTTGGTTCTGCATATAGTAAATCATAACTACAGGACTGTTTTTATATACATATAATATTAACACTTTAGTTACCTTCTTTGTTCATATTCGCTTAAGACACATTTTGAGGGTCTCTAAGGGTTTAATTGTACTAGTTCTTCCCCAAATAGTGCCTAAATTTGTCACTAATATATGATTAGCCGTTGAGGGGATGACAATAGTCACCCAAATACCATATAAATTAGTAAATTTTAATATATTTTACAATTTATAGATTTTATAATTACTATCGAAAGTTCTTTTACAATAAGTACCTTATGTTTTTCTCAAGAACTGCAATACTTGCCTTGAGCTTTAAAGATTCAAGAGTCCAGCTTGCCTGTGCTCATTTTGTCAGATACATACAGTAAGAAAAATATGTGTATATACATATGCATATGTTTCAGTTTCAGGATCATTAAGAATGAAACGTGCATACGAATATCTTTCATACCTCCCAAGGACTGTCTCCATAATGCATGTTTCAACCAAACAAACAACAAGAATCTGCAATATGTATGCAATTCCATACAAGATCGTCGTTTGAACAATTAATATGATTACATAGTAATTATCACCAACTTCATGAACTTCTAAATCATCAAGAAATGAAACAGTAGGTTAAGGCCATTAGTATGAAGCGGATAAAAGTACATCATGCAGTTTTAATGCAACCAACCCAATTATAGAGGCTACATCGAAATCATCACACGACTACTTTGTTTTGAATTTTATGAGCTTTATCATGCTTCAAATGTAATTTAGCACAACTTAAAACAAAGTCTAAAGTATGAAGTTATAAAGCAAATAAGCTAATTACACAATGAGAAAGTTATACAACCTGAAGATCTATCTGCAAAGCAAGAAGCTTCATCTCAAACACTTTGCATTCCTGAAGCCTGTAGTCCTGTACATACAAAGCAAGACAAACACCAATCAAATGTTCAAAAAGTTATCCTATTACTACAATTTTAAGTAAAGAGCTACGATCTCATTTGAACCAAACCCTATGTGTCTTAGTGCGCGTGTAAGTAACCAATATGTAGTACTCATATAGTTTAATGCAGGTTGACGAACTTGCTTGGATGGTTCCAATGAGTCCAGCAAGAAATAGGCTTAAAAGTAACACTTACAATTAGGTAAATTATAACAATTTAAATCTTTAGTGGTTATTGCACTCAACATAAAGATAATGAATCACCAAATAACTCACTAACACTAATACATCAAGAAAGACAAACTATCAGGCATTTAGCTTTTCATATCACCAATCAAATTGTAATAAAGATTGAACAATATCGGATCTGATACCTACGTCAGGGTAGCTTAAGTTTTCCATACTTGAACACAGGTTCTTCCATAATGGCAGTAGCACTTCGCCAATCCAAACAGACCAGTACATGCTGATATATCATAATTCGAAGGAAATTGTGGCAAATATGAACAATTTTCTCTAACAACTTTATTCAGAGATGACAACATAATAAAGTAATAATCATTAGGAAGGCACAGAAATGTGCTTATGGATTGCAGCACAAAGTTGAAGAATCCTGCTATTCAACCTAAACATTCTGTTGATAGTGGTTCTCTATGTAACAGTTTTGTCATTTTGAAGTCACTAATTCAGATCACCAAAAAAACTGCCCTAACTGATCGATTTATAGAACATATAGAATTATAATAAGATAACTACACAAGAGTAGAAGAAAGAGAGAATCTAGAGACGGATATGGTGAGTCTATGATCATTCGATATCAGGCTTTGGGATGTTATCTGAGCTCATTTTGGAACCCTGAACATGGACTCAAAAATGCTGTGCTTCTACGAAATCAAACCAAAACCAGATTAAAAAGTAAAATAAAAAATACCATGCTCAAATCGACCAATTTTAATCCAGAAATTCACACTAATTCAATCAAATTAGGCTGCAAACCAAAGCATAGAAAAGAGACCTTTAAGTGCAATTAAAACAAACGAAAATCATAAATCACACATGAAATTGAAAAACAAAAGCAAAGGAAAAGAGGTGAAAACCGAAGTAATTTATAGAATCGTAACAAAAACCCTAAATCGACGAATTTTGAAACCTGATGAAACGAATCGACACCCAAAAATCAAATATGCATCACTCACTTTCAAGAACCTCACAAAGAATCAGAAAAACAACAACATCCACTACAGATCGCAACCCAAAATCAAATATGCATCACTCACTCACTTTCAAGAACCTCACAATGAATCACGAAAACAACAACACAGTCCACCAAGGATTTACAACGTATTCACGACGACAAAACGATACCAACCCAGATCCACCCAAAACGTCGCCTAAGCCTTCTTCCCATCAAGATTCAAGCATATATAAATCACCATAAACATCACAAAATACATAAACGCAATAAAAACCGATCCTTGATCGTTCATAGAAGCTGCAGGAGGTTCTTCACGCCACCCATAATTTTTACCATATTCAGATTCAGGCATCAACGGCGCCGACGGCGACGGCGCATAGCCATAGGCCTCAGCCGGCGGCTGCGGCGGCTCAGAAGTCTCACCAACGGCTTGTTTATCGCGCCGGTGGCTCGATTGGGTCATGTTGCTCCTGATCGTAGTCGATTGCGTGACCTCCACGCTACCGGACCCATGAGCCTCGATATTCACAGACCAATTACCATTGATTGTGGTGCTTTGAGTAGAAGAAGCCCCCACAGGATCTGGGCCGTTGATTTCCTCTGTTGATACGATGTCAAACCTCGTGTTCAATCTAGACCGTAGGATCGATTCAACCTTTTCTAGAGGTTTGAAGGTTGATATTGTGAAAAGCCCCTTCGCAACGTCTTGTTGAACTATGGCGCCGACTTTAAGCAGTGAAGATTGGATCTTTGTGAGGCATTCATCGCACCCACAAGATATATGGATTCGAAGAGTTATCCTCATCGGAGTTGACATCGTTTCGATCTTTTAAGGTTTTTTGATTGGTGGGGTGTGATAAATGAACATTAAAGAGCAAATTATTGAGAACTTATTTATAGCTCTGGTGGGGTTACAAGGTTTACATAGATTGACATCTGACAAATATCCCTATCAATCTTCGTTGCAGTGAAATTACATAAATGGACATTTGACAAATTTAATTACGAAAATAACCTGTGAAGATATTATACTTTATATAAGAACTATCTTATTAGTCCGTATATTACACGAGTTATAAATTATAAATGTATAATTCAAATATGTAAAAAAAATATTTGAACACTATCATTTTTATTTTAAATTGATTATAGAAAATAAGGGTTTATGATTATAAGGTTTAAAGATTAAATAATGTTTGAGATGATTGATATTTTAGATTCAAAATCCCAAAAATAGTTGGTGGTGATTGAGGTAGTTGAAAAAATAAAAAAACTTCACCCTTGTCGTTTAAAATAAATAAATAAAATAAAAACTTCAATTAAAAAATATAGCATGATTTGTGGAAAGTTTGTTAAAGAAGTTTAGGCGGGAAAAGTTTTGTAAGGTGAAATCTGATGATGATATTTATTAGTATAGATGCAATGTTCTTGGATACGGTAAGCGGTGACGTTAGTGTTGTGCAACTAAATAAGCACATGTACAAGTTTGAGTTGCTTGGTTTTTGTTGGTAGTGACGGATCTATAAATCTTTTTAGGGGCGGAAAATTTTAAAGGTCATATGGCTATCGTAATATAACATATATCTTTTTGGTCCGGTTCGAGTCGAGTCGTTTCATTGCTGAAAACATCATTAAAACGGTTCTTAAACTCATAAATTTGCATATCTATATATCTATATTTATATTTATATATAATATTAAAGTCGTAATGTATATCAAAGTTATTCCTCTATTGAAATGAAACCACACACAAACTGAAAACCAAAACCTATTGCTAAAGCCTCAAGTGCATCAAGCTTTCACACGAAATATTTGAAATAAACCAACAAAACAAAAAATATAAAAACTTTAAACAACGATACTTGATCGTTGCTAGAAGTGGTAGACAAACCTTCAGGTTCAAAACGCACCCATAATAATCTTTACTTTCATTTTCGGGCATGGGTGGCGCCGATGGCTCAAAGGCCCCTCCGACTGGTGGGGCCAATGGATCAAAGCTCCATCCGGCCGGCGAGACCAATGGGTCAAACGTCTCACGCGAGCCTCGGTCTCGGTTATCGTCAGGCGATAACCTAGAGCCATCGCGAGTCTTCCCATCGGTCATGCTACACTTGATGGTGGTCGATTGCGTGACCTCCACACAATCTAACCCATGAGTCTTTAACCTCCCCACCACGGCCTCAAGCAAATCAACATTGAATGTTGCTTGAGGTGTTGTCATGTAATTAGCGTCGTGACGGATCATCGGATCATCTCGGGTGTTCGAACCCGACACCGGATCTGGAGCGTTGACTTCTTCTGATGATACGATGACAACGTTTTTCCTCAATCTTGACCTTAAAACTGATACGAGTTCTTCAGGGAGCTTCAACGTTAAGATCGTAAAGTAACCCTTTGCAGCATCCTTAAGTAATATGACACCAAGTTGAAGCAGTGTAGATTCAACCTTTCGTACGCATTTCTGGCAACTACAAAGTCTTTCGATGTGAAGAGTTATCGTCATCAGAATGCCCATCGATCTTCGATTTTTTCTGAAATTTTAACAAAACAAAAAAATATAAGTTTTTGCTACATAATATCTTTTGTGAGAGATTTTTGCATAAAGAAAAACTTACATGGAGAAAATTTATGGAGCAAGGGCATTATATATGTGTGTGTATATATATATATTTGCGGATAGAAAACACGTGAATTGTGTTTAGACTTCGAGGAAGATTCATGTAAGTAACGACCACGCGCGCGAGTGTCTAAGCTAAGGCACAGCTAAAAACCGCCGGTGGCGTACTTACGTACCATGGCGGTCATGATCTACATGTGGTGATGCAACCGTGACAAATTGTATTTGTAATATATTTTTATAGTTTAGAGGATTGATTTCAAATTCGATCTTTAAATTTTAATAAAAATAGTTGTATTTCTTTAAAATATTAAAAAAATATTTAAAAATATCAGTTTACCTATAAATGTTTTATAAGTTATTTTAGTTTCAGTTTAAAAAATTTATTATTTTGAATTTAAGTTAAAACAACTAATGAATTTTTTGGATTAAATTGAAACAATTGTGAAACTCTTAAAGATAAATTGATATTTATAATTTTTTGGATGAAAATTATTATCTTTGTCAAAATTCAGAAAGCAAAAAAATAATTAACTATATTTTGAAATGATTTAGAAAAATTTAGATCATTAGCTAGTAGGAGGTGATGTGATTTGGCAAATCACCAAACTTGAAACTTAAACCAAAGCTTGTTTTTAATTAATCATATTGTTATTTGTTTCATATAATTTCAATTCAAAAGTTGTTGGAATCTATAAGTGTTCGAGAAATCACCGTGTAAAGTTATACATACATGCACCCACACACGCATTGAGTAATTAGGTACACGAGAGTTGACAAATCACTTCGTAACGTTATACATATATGCATCCTTATACACATACACATTAATTAATTATCCATCTAGTTTTGACCGGTGATTATTTTCACATGAGTTGGGCTATATTTTGCATCATATTCTCTTGGTTTATTCCTGCTTCTTTTTGTTTTTATTATTTTATCACATTTAGGACCACTTATATGGCCCCCGATCTCAAATTTCGGTTTGATTATAAGTTCCTTTTAGATCCACAAATCTCACTCTTTAATCTACTTATCTAAGATACCACCGCACAATCCTTGATTTATGTTTTTTTTAAATCTACGGATCTTGTCTCTTCATTATGGATTCAAGAGAACATCGCCAACCGGGCACTATACACCGTTTCATGACTGCGGTGGTCGGGTAATTAACTTACCTCTAGAAACTTGGTTAAATCATTTTGAGAATCAAGAACCAATGAACCACAGTCGTGTACCTCCAACAAAGTTGGTGATATTTCTTTGAAGATTAATGGCTTGATTTTCTTAGCATCAAACACAATTGGATTTGATGTCAAAAGTTTAGAATTTCGAGTTGATTAAAACATGTTTATTTTATTACTAGGTTAGCAGAAAAAGTTCATCATATTAAAATTCTTAGTTATTAATAAGATAATAAATAATATAAATTTAATAAAATATAATAAAAGTAAAAAATTATAAAATTATATATAAGATATGATATAAATGAAATCTTATAATTTAGTATGTTTTAATAATTTATTAGAATAAGAAGATTTATATTTTAGATATTTAATTTTTTAATTTACTTATATATAATCATTGTCATTAAATAGGAGAGATAGGCGAGAAACAAAAGTTTGGACGTCACTAGAAATTGTCATATGTTCCTAAAAAACCTTCTTTTATTATACGATATAAATTGTTGGTTTTTATTGTTTTTTTAGTTTGAGTTTCATGTTTCTGCCGTCCCGACTGCTGGAGAGTATTATAATATGTTAGGGTTTATCACTATGTATATGGTTTATTAGTATGAGCACACAAGCTCAATTACGTTTTATAGGATTTATCTCATATATTATAAGTTAAGAGGTTGTTTGATAAACTTGTGTTGAATTATTTCAAATTAGAGGCATAATCTAAAACAATTAGTATGTTTTTAAGTTTACTCATTAAAATGCTTCATGAATTATTATGAAGTGTCTTTTACATGAACATGCATTTCTTGCAACTAGAAAGCTATCGATATGAAGACTTATCGTCATCATCGATCTTCGATATTTTCTGCAATTTCTACAATTTCAGGTGTGTATAGCAATTAGTAAACTGTTTTAGAAAAAGAAAAAAAAATAAAAGTGACCCACAACTTAACGCAACGCGATTATCACACCATCACCAACTTATGCAAGATGATGGAATCTTCCTCAGAGGCCTCGAGTCACAGTTAAAACTGCCATTGGGCACCATGGTACACATGATGTGGATGGTGATGCTAACTTGACAAATCGCCATGTATGCTTATAAAATTAGGGAAAATTATTAAAATATCCATGTGATCACAATTTTTTCTTTAAAATGTTCATTTAACCAAGTAATCCTCAAAATATCCCTTTGGTAAGTTCATCCACATGAACTTATGTTCGTCCGAATCTTTATAAGTTCGTCCGAACCTTGAAAAATTAAATACTAGAGATGCTTTTGCATAAAGAAAAACTTACAAGGAGAATTTTAAGTTTGAAGGAATGCAGAAGAAATATGCTTAAAAGAAAATTATGGAGCGATTGGTGTAGAGAGCCGTTATCTTAATTACTTTATGTCATAGCAGGTATCAGGTATCTACCAACTTAGAGAACAAATAAAACGAGTATTATGTCAAGCAAATTACGCTGGAAACACTACTCTGTTTTGTTAAGAAACCTTTACATTAACTGAAAGTGTTGTTAAAATTCAAAGCTAATGTCTAAACATTTATAAAAATAACGTAGCAACAACAAACTCGTTGAAGAAGTAAATGGAAATAAAAATGCCAATGTAGGAACACGAAATCTTAAAGCAGTTTTGACTACTTGTACGTTTGCGTTTCGTTAATCTGCACATTATTACGCACAACTTCGCTTTAAATGAAATTTATATCGAAGCATAGATATAATTAGTATACCGCAATTATATATATGAATATTATTAAACATCACAATTTTAGAAACTATAAGAGGAAAAAAACAAACAATTGTGAGTGCATTGTGAAGAGGTGGTTGAAAAAAATGCATAAAATATAGGATATAGAGAGTAATGCAAGTTAAACGTAAGGGCTCCATGGTCCATATTATAAATTCTTAAGGCCATATAGTAAATAACTTGTACCATTTGATTAAAAAAATTAAAAGGGAATAGTAATTATTATAGTAGCACCGAAATTGTAAATTGTGTTAATTTATAGATAATGTTTTTAAGGAAAATAATATGAGTGATCAATTAGGAAGAATCACCATACTTTCGTTTGACCGTAGAAATCTACCCTTGACCGCCCTTTCTCTAACACTACAAGTGGGCAACCACACGGACAATACGCCCCAATGACATGGATCCTCTTGATTAATTTACATTTTTGAATTGATTACATAGTTGGTTACTATGATATGTTTTTAATATAGTATTGTTTTTAATTAATAAAAAATTTATATTATTAGTTTTAACTGTTTGTCAAAATGTAACACAAGTAGCTTTTTTAAGTAGATGGACGTTAGTTTTTAGAATTAAACTAGCACCAAGCTTCCCGCGGTGCGGTGGGAGGCGTAAAGTTATGCCAAGTAGCACCGATATCTACATCACTGTTAGCGGTCAACAATATCGAAAAAACTCGTATTAAAAAAAATAAAAACAAAAAATAAATAAATGGAAGAATAGACGTAAAAATATTTAACTTTACACATGAAACGTAAACTATTAAAAACAAAATAAATAAGTCGAATTATGACCACCCACACGTTGCGATGGGGCCAATCAACGGAAAAGATATGCGTAACAATGTTAAACCACACACGCACATTACGAAGTGTAACTCTCAAAATTTAAAACGAAACGTAATTGAAAATTTTGTTAGAGATGAAAATTATAGAGTAACAAAGTTGAAAGTGGAATTTTGTAGGGTTAAAATATAAAAGGTGTAAAAATCTTGGGTATAAAATAAAAATTTATGTAGGTGTACCATATGCATAAAAATGTATACATTCAAATTAGTAATTAGAATATATATAATGTTTTCAAATGACTAGTTTACCCCTAATATTAATATCCATATCATTGTTATCGTTGTCGTCATCATCATCTTCTTCTTCTTTTTTCATCGTCATCATACAGTTAGAACCACCGTCATACAACCACCAATCTTAACACAATCACCATCGCCCATGGATGGACCCATACTTTGTTCAGTGAGGGGGGATGCACCCATGGGCGAAGCATTAAAGGGCCGGGTGGGACACCCACTCCTCTCTTTTTTTCATCAGTAGTTTTAATTTTTGGTCTGATAGTTAAATTTATAAAGATTGACTAGCGCTTTTACTTAATAACTTACTAGATTTAGGACGGGTTAATATGATGTGTTGCTTGTCCGCACAACCATTTATAGTTATACCTTAACAAAGTCTTACTAATTTATAGTTGTCACACTTTAATCTTTTGGTTGTGTACGTTACCTGTGTAGTGACAATTGTGTTTTGTGAGTCTAAAAGTTTTTTAGATTACTATATCAGTGAATAAATGAAATCTCCTTTGATGACATTGCATTAGATATGTAGTGCTTTGTGGTTCTTTAAATATACTCATACGTTAATCAAGCTGTACTCTTATTTTATTATATTGTTTTTTTGTTTAGAATGCAAATAAAATAGTTATATTTTAAGACATTAGAATATTTGGTTACTCGTCGGATATAAAACTAATTATAATTATTATTTTAAAAAAGAGATTCATAATAATCACTTACGCTTTATATTTGTATACATATTAAAACAAACATTTATTTCACTGGAAGAATAAACCATAACATATGTCGAACTTTCCTCAATTGAAACGAAGCCGCATAACCTAAAATCCAAACTAAATCCTAATGGCTAATGCTAAAGCAGCATATGAATCTATTACATGAAAAATTTAATATAAACTAATATAATAAAAAATATAAAAATATTGAACAATAATCATTGATCGTTGCTAGAAGTTGTAGACAATCCACGTGATTCAAACCCATAATCTTGAGTTTGAGACACTAAGATTGGTTACGCCAATGGCTCAAAGCCTGTTAAGTGGCAATGACGGCTAAAAGGCCTGTTCAGGTGGCGCCGACGGCCCAAAGGCCTGTCCAGGACGCGCCGACGGCCCAAGGCCTGTCCAGGTGGCGCCGACGGCCCAAAGGCCTGTCCAGGTGGCACCGACAGCCCAAAGGCCTGTCCACGTGGCGATGACGGCCAAAGGCCTGTCTAGGTGGCGTCGACGGCCCAAAGGCCTGTCCCGGTGGTGCCGATGGCCTGAAGTCCCGTCCCGGATGGAGTTGAAGGCCCAAAGGTCAGCCCTGGTGGTGCGCATGGCCCAAATGCCCTGGGTGGCGTTGATGGCCCAAAAGCCTGTCCAGATGGCACCGACGGCCCAAAGATCACACGAGAGCCTTGATTATCATTACGAGTAGATGATAACCTAAAGCCATCCCTTTGCGATGGTTGAATGCGTAACCTCCATACTATCGAACCCATGAGCCTTTAACTTCTCCACAATGGCCTCAAGTAAATCAACATTGATAGTGCATTGAGGTGTTGTCATGTAATTAGCCTTCTGATGGATGATGGGATCATTGACTTCTGGTGATACAATGACAACATTTTTCTTCAATTTTGACTTTATGATTGAGGAGAGATCTTCAAGAGACATAAAAATTAAGATACTAAACTTGGCGTTCGCAACATCTTTTTAGCAATATGACACCAATCATATTTAGTGTACGTATTTCTTACAGCCACATAATTTATTCATCTGAAGAGTTATCGTCATTGGAGTCGCCATCGATCTTTAAAATTGTCTGAAACGTTGTGTTTCGTATTTTCACTAAAGCGTAAAACTGACACATACTGGAGCTTATATGGTTCGGTTTACGGTTTGTAAAAACAAATTTTACACATTGGTTCACGACTAGAACTTGTAACAAGCCATGTAAACTGAACCGACGAACGCTTTGGTTCATGATTGGAACTTGTAACGGCATGTAAACTAAATTGGTCGTTTGTTTGTACTATTTTTTTTTAATTTCCAAAATATGTCGCCATACATACGTGTAACAAAACAATTTTATCACTTTTAGAAATGAAATACAAATTTATGATTTTGAAATTACTAAAAAGCTGATTCAAACCGTTGAACCGAACAATTTCGATTATTAAATTAACGCTTAAAACCCCAGCAGTTCAATCTAATTTTGTATTAAAACCGGTAAAACTCGCATTTAAAATTTACGATCGATAACTGCTGAAGTTTTTTATGAAACAAAGGGTGAAGAACTATGGTTTGTTTCCTAAAGTATTAATTAATTCCATCATTTTCATGGGATTTTTTTTATACAATATAAGACCATTAACATTGCACTAGTTTAGAATAGGCCCTTTCACTTTTGGACCTTTCAATATTGCACTATTTAATGACCCTTTTTCCAATGTATTGTGGAAGCCGGTTGAGTACATACACATACCAAGTGTGCGTGGGCATATATAGATTTCTATGCACATAAAATTAGATCTTTTTTTTAACCGAACACTTTGTTGAGTGGATAAACGGGGACTGATTTATTGCTGTGAATGGTGTACGTCGATAAAATATTGGTTCTTTAATAGAGTGAATGATGATCAGAAGTTACTGATATGTTAACTATAGGTTTAATTATGTGAAAATCATTAACCTAACATATGACTGATGATCAGTTAAATGAAAAGCTTTCAAAGAAAAAACACACTCTACTTTAAAACAAATTTAAATGATCTTCTCTTTGTACGCTATTTTAATCATGTAAGCATTGAGTTTGAATTAAAATTTACTAATATTTCAAATACATGGATTTAATTTGGTTATGGTTAATTCAACTATGGAATGAAGGCTTAACAATAATCATTATTAGATGATTCAGTTATCAAACTAGGTTAACCATCACCAGAGTTCAGTTGTGGTTTGGTTTTTTCTCAGGCTTAAAATCATCATTTATCGATTAGTTCGTTTAATTTTTCAAAGTTTGGTCATAGTTCGGTTTTCGCTCACCACTAGGTCTGGTTGTCTATTTGACGTCTAATTCAGTATCATAAAATGTCTTTTCTTTTAAATATTTTCTTTATGGAAAATAATGGCTTATTAGTAATCTTGGGTGGCTGTTTATGACAATGATACTAATCTATAGACCCTTTTTTGAATAACATGAATAGATGAAAGCGGCCGTACAAGTATAAACTATATTATAGAGTGCTAAATCCACAAGTTAACCAACGCTAGTATTACCGACTCACGACTACTTCACGGCTAAAATGCAGTGGTTGGGCCCCTATGGCTTAAGTCGGTCAAAGACTCGAAATATACAATACGTGGTTGCTAACGTAGCAAATAGTTCATTTGCCTTGATGCGTAACACACACATATCTAATCTACTTCTAATTATAAATTATAAAACAAACCTGAAATGCTTCTGCGCAAGTTGCGAGGGTAATTGTACCAAGAATTTAAATACGAAAACCCGAAGACAAAAATATAACAACGACTATCATTTCGACTTCAAACTCAAAGATATCAAGCAAACGGAAAGAAAGAAATAACGTTAACATAACAGAATAAACTTAACAAATTTTTCGAAATACACATGTTTTCACCTATTTTATGATGCAATTTAAATAAATAGGTATTTAGAATTTTTATTGATTGCTAAAATAAATTGGCAAATCATATAAGGCAAGGTATAAAAATTACAAAACTTGCATGGCCAAAACACAAAAACTATAGAAGTTCATACAGCTATAATTTTACTATTATATAGATATGTAATATAAATTAATTCATCATTGACTAAGTTCAAACAAAACTTTTTTAAATAAGATCCAAATATTACCGGTTACGGATGTCTTTCTATCTCTCTTCTAAGATGGCAGGTGTGCATCCTACTACATATTTCTCTTCTAGAGGGTCAAAGTCGGATATCCGAATTTCGCAAATTTGATCTTATGTTAATTCGTATGATGGTGGAAATCATTATGTTAATTCGTATCCGAAATTTCGTTCTAGTAATTTTTTAACATAAGGTGTTTATGCTAACTTTGAATATTTAATTTTTAAAAAAATATAAATACAGTGTTTTGTTAAATTTGTTGTTACTTTTTCGACAAAAATTTTATGATAAAAGAAGTCTTTTTCAAAACAAAGTATCTTTTTATATTTCGAGACTATTTTTTTAAAACAACTTGGTTTCGATAAAACTTATATTGGAAGGTCGAGAAAAAGCATTAAATAAAAGGTTGTATTTAGATTTAAAAATAAATATCACAATTTATTTCATATAAAGTAAATTACGAAACATAACTTCCCTAAAGTCAATTTAAGAAAAATGTCAACATTTTATCAACAGAAGTCTATTTTCCAAATCCAATGTCGGCTTTTAAGACACCCAAATTACATGACAACATCTAAAGGCACCCAACATAACTCTCCTACTCCCCTTCTTTCACAAGCGAATTTGATGAATTCATTTCTACTGGTAGTAAATTGAACAGAAATCAAATCAATTTTAAAATCGAGACATTTTGAAATTTTATTTTACTTTCTTACTTTAGGTATATCATATTTTATGAAATCTTGAATATATCGTTGTAACCTTTTTAATTTTTCATATGTTTCGTGACGAATATTATTACAAGGCTAATCGTGACAACTCATGAATAATATAGATTTTAACACTCATATCTTTTCACATTTATTATTTTTTTACAACCCCAGAAAACACAAATACAAATATACAATCACCATAAATCCAAATATACAAGATCAAAATTACCAAAAAGAAATAAACAAACAAACTAATCACAAATTAAGCTTCAAACGCATAGTCCTCATGTGATGTTGCAACGCCCGTTTGAATGCTCATGGCTAAGAGTTGTAGAGACACCATGAACATCCGAGGGAAACCCGTAAACCACTTGTTCTCCCGTGGGCATCACTGGCGCCGACGGCTCTGTGGCGGCCCATGGAGGTGATCGTGGCATCGGTCGTGGAGGTGCATACTCAACATCTGAATCCTTGATCCGAACACTAATATTGCCACGAGGTTCTGACCTAACAACCGTTGGGTTTTCTCTATGGTTAAAGGTGATCATCATTGTATTTGTATTTGTGATATCCACGTTATTCAAAACTTGGGCCAGTTGAAGCACACTTTGGCCCAATTCTTGAAGATCTAAAGCTCGATTCACGGGCCCTTGGTGTGGTACCACAATATTAGGGTTTTGGTTTCCTGGGACAAGATCTTGTGACAGTGTGGCAACTTGTTTTTTCAGGTGTTGCTCTAGACCCGGCCTGATGACCTCAACAGGCTCAGCTGTTGCTATAGTGATAACTCCACTCTCTCGATCAAGTTCCACTAAATTAACACCTATTTTACGTAGCGCGCGTTGAACCTTCCGCGAACAACCATCGCAGTTGTGAAATCTGATGATCCGAAGAGTAATTGTCATTTTATATGTAATTTTGATTTGTTGTTAAGGTGAATGAGACTATGAGTTATTAGTTTATATAGGTTGTTAGCTGATTGACCCCTGCATTAAGCAACTTACATTAGAAAAACCGTGTTTATGTATTTGGGGGAAATTCTATGATGTTTTCCCATTATTTTGTTGGTGTTTTCATGTAGGAGAACGTGTCGCGTGCTTAAGTTAACAACATATAAAATTATGAGTTGATTTATTTTATTCCATATATATGACTTTTAAGTTTTAACAAGGTTGGGTTTTAACTGATTTACAAAAACGGTCCTTCTAAAATAAATATAATAAAAAAGGTATATTATTAGCCCTTATATGTAAAATAACCAAAATGCACTTATTTTTAACGAAATTAATTAACGGTGTTAGTGGGTTGGAGTTAACTAAGATGAATTGTAAACCATAGTGAGTAAAATCGTGATTTTAAAACCTTTGGATGAAACCAAACCACAGAGAGCAAAAGTAAAGTTTACTCAATATATTTTTATATAATTAAAAATTTTATTTGTTAATTATGAGATTATTAATTAAAAAATTAAGGTAAGTAATAAAATCACAAAGTTTTACAAATATTTTTTAAATTTATAAAGTTTATTAAGTTTTATAAATAATAATTTGATTAGTTAATAATAATAAATAAGAGTTTTAAAAAGGCTAAGAAGCTAATTTGTAATTTTTAAAAGTTAATTAAAAACTCTTGAACATAAAATAATAAACTTATAAAACATCAGGGACCTAAGTGTAATTTATTAACACAATCCAAACCACCCGCTCATTAATCCCCCTCCGGTCGACCTCCATGTTTCCAATTACCATTCTGACCAAACTCCGCAGAGTACCAAACCCCGAATTTTGAGCAAATCTACTCAAGTAAACAATTTCCTCTCCTTTTTAGCTACGTTTCGAACCTTATTTTCATTTGTTCGAGTTGACCATCTGTTTTAGTCTAAAAAATCGAAACCGAAGATCCACATCCAAATTCACATCAATATACTCTCACAACAGATTAATTGATTAAACTGAATGACAAGCAACACATTTATGACCATTATAATCTTAATAACATATTCATAATTTGAGTTGAAACACCCGATCCAAAACCATAACACGTCTTTTGTGAATTAGAACCAATCCACCCTATATGATTGAGGGCAAACTGTCACACCCCGACCGACGGCGGAATCATAGGGGCGGACGAATGTGAAACGATTGTTCATAGTTCATGGAATCAAATAAATTGAAATAATATTAACAGCCATTTTTCATTGAATAAAACTAGACAATTAAATCATTACAATACAACAAAGAATTAAACAACATAAGATATTTAATTAAACTAAGTCTAAGTCCTATATAAGCAAGAAGAATTTCTCAAGTAGTAATCCTGAAACATGTTTAAAATAAATGGTCAACTATGAAAGTTGATGAGTTTTCATGGGTTAAGTATACATAAATATATAAAAAGATTTACAAGTAGTGATTCATGTCAATGGTTATGAATTATTGAAGTTTATAGAACACATATAACTACAATCAAACCTTGACCAATAATAAGTTTACAAGTTTATAACGATTAGCTAAGTGCACTTGGTTTCCATGATGAACAATCATACGTCATCAGGAGCTGGCAATAACATCGGCTTTAGCACCAAATAGGGTTGTCATGTCCATAGATCTATGACGTCACCAGACTAGCAATAGTTAATGATTGTCAACATATAATGTATCTCATATAACACTCACAATAACACCAATAACCATGATAAAAAGGTAAAGATGAATTGTATGTAATTACAAGTATCAAAAAGTTTACAAGTGTAAGTTGATAAGGTTAACATGTTTCACCCCAAAAGATGTGAAATAATATAAAAAGGCATGAAAAACTCATATGGAAAACTCATATTGTATAATGATGGTTGTAGAGTACATAAGGAAGTTTGGATGTTCAAGAGTTAAAGGTGATATCCTAAAGGATAAAAAAGAAACAATAACTTAAGGTTGGAATTCATTACAAGAAGTTATGCCAATTAGAGAATACCAAAAGGTGAAATGTAGATTGAAAAATGATTACTACACCAATTTTAGTTTCTGGACCAAATGTTTGGTACGTGTTTGAATAGGTTTTAAAAATAGAAAACGGTTTTATAAAATTATAAAAATTTATAGTTGACTAGTTCAGAGTCTTCCGGACAACTTTCATTCATAAACATTTTTATTAAAAGGTCCGTAAATAGGTCTAAACAACAGCACAAGACAGAAGGTACTGAAATGCACACGTATCTTGTGAAGGCTATTGTTGAGTCGTCCGATTAAGTTTGAAGACGTATTAACTTTTTTTTAAAATTTTAATTCAATGAACTTGATATTAGAGTCTGAGTTTACTCAAATTTACTTTGTTATGACCAAGTTGAAGTCAGACTATATTCTACCAAAATTATAGTAAGGCACTTATGTGTACTTTTAAAATTGGTAAAGCATGAAACGGGTTAGATCAAATTTATTATGTTGATATATGGTATATTAGACTTCATTTAAGTTATAAAAAATATTCCAAGACTTTGGCATAACCATCATTTAGAGAAATAATATTGTGGAATAACCGAATGCGGCGACATAAACGTTCATATGCAAACGGGATTCTTTGTTTACATTAGTGTGTTCTTAGTTTGATTTTGGATTGTTGATTATTATAAGGTTAATGAAAGTTATAAGGTTAATGATCAATTGATAATGATTAAAATTAAAAGATATTTAGTAGAAGAAAGAATAAAAGTAAAAACATAAAGTCATGAGAACAATTAGATGTTAGAATGATTGAAACAATATAGAAATGTATAATATAAAAGCAATATAAGATTACCTTAGTCTTAGAAACTTCTTGAAATTACTTGTAAAAGAATATCTTGAATTTGATCAAAACCAAAGAATGAAAGAAAGATTTTGTTAGTGTGATTTTTGAAGAAAGATTACCTTAATCTTTTATTTTTTTATTTTTATTTTTATTTTATATACTTTACTTCTCCTTAATTTTTTTCTCTTTTCTAATCATTTTTAGTTTAATAAACTTATTTTTTTAATGGTCATTTTGCTCTTAACCCTTAAAATGACACAATGTGTTATTATTAATCTTTTATTATTTTTTTTAAATTTATATTCTTTACTTTTATTTATTTTTAGACCATTTTGTTTAAAGAAATAATCATAATTTTTAGTAATAGTTCAGTTTTATTTTTTATAAAATGTAATTTTATTTATAGATTTATTTTCTTATAAAAAAATTTTATTTGTTCAATTTGTTCATTACCTTTGTAATAAAACTAATATAAATTAAACAACTTGATTTTTATTTTTTTGGAACAAGATTTTTTAATCGTTTCAAGTTATTTGGTTTAGGGTTTATATTCGAAACCGGTTGGAGAAAGTCGTTATTTGGTTTAGGGTTTATATTCGAAACCGGTTAGAGAAAGTAATATTTTAGTTTATGATATGATTTTTTTATTTTTCGTATTCAATCAAATGATTTGTTTTTAAATATTTATTTAGTGTGATAGCATATAACTTTAATTTAAACAAACAATACTAAAAGGTTGCTAAAGAACTACTCGAAGTTTTTAAATAAACAATCATTCAATTTTTTTATTAAATATGCATTTATTCATGATTGTATTTAAACTGTGAATAATGATATTTTATCAAAAGAAATCAAAACCAAACCATTTATAATTATAATGAAACCGAACTAAATAATTAATAAGGGTTTGCTTTGGTTTGGCTTTACTATTGAGTTTACTGAACCTTTTTCAGTAAAATCATTTAAATACTTCATATATTAATCAACGTTTAACTATAAATATAACTCAACTTATAAAAATTATAACCATGTAAAATATAAAAAGATATATACTAAAATCATGTGGTCTCTAAAAGGTTTCTAATTTAAACTATAAGTTAACCTATTTAAAATAGTTGAAAATTATTATACCAAAAGGTAATAAAAAACGACGATGAAACAAAATGAATTACTAGTTTAATTTTTATATCATAAAAAAATATATTGTAAGCTCTCCATCTTCTCTCGTATGATTAGAAAGGTAGATAACTAATTTTTATAAACAAAAAATGTAATAAATTAAAAAAACCTATAGATAGTATATTTTATAAAAAAAGATAATTAACTAATAACATTTCAAATAAATTTATAAATAAAAAGTGATTAAAAAGGAAAAAGTAAGCGAAAACAAAATGGAAAAATAAAAGATTAAGAAAAATCGAAGATTTCTTCCTTTAAGAGATAAGGACAAAATGATACATTTACATAAAACTAACTGAAAAAATTATCTTCAGTTAGTAGAAAGGACATAAAGCATGATAAATTGTTAAATAAAGAACGTTCAGTGTAATTATCAAAGTTTAAAGACATGATCCATAATTTTAAACATAAATAAAGGATAAAATTTGTAATTACTCTTTATAAAACTACACATGGACCTATAATATTTCACCTGGTGGCAAAAAATTTTCTAATATATTACTCTATATTAAAATGCAATATTTTTATGATGGATGAGACAGCGAAACTCTTATTATACATGTTATACTAAATCATTAACTTATCAATCGAATTCTGTCATGTCATATTACACAACACTACATCAAACTCTCAATTAGATGGTAGCATTAGTGTCAAGCCATGTCACAGCCACGTACGTCGTGAGAGTAGGAGCAAAAGCATGCGAGGAGTGCATGTTGTGAAAAGGTAGTGGTGCGGTGTGAAGAGGGGTGGTGGTGGTAGTGTCAAGCGGCACCAAGGCTCGTTGTAGGCTCACGACGCATACGTCCTGCCTGCCCTTAGCTACACTAATAAATAACGTGTGTGTATGTACAAGTAGAGAAGCAAATAATACAAGTTTGTGTAGTGTGGCTTTTGTTGGCACACATCATTTTCTAATTTAAACTGGCCAATGGGCCCAAATCAATTGGAAGTGACACTCCATATCAATTGGTTAGGGAATACGCGAGTCGAGCCATCAGTGTTGTCTGTGTTTATGAGCGCGGATGACTTTTGCTAATAAGGTTTACCTGAGTAGCCAGGCTTTATAAGATTAATTAAAAAAATATTTTTATAATGACTTTATAATTTAATAATTATTTTCTGAATTTGAAAATGACAGAAAAAGGTTATTTATACTCCTTATTAGGGATGAGCACGATACCGTACCTGTACCAAACCGGTACTGTTATCGAAAGTACCCGGTCCCAAATTTTATAAAAAACGAGTACTGATACAGGGACCGAATTTGGCATATGGGTACATGTACCGGTATTTTGATACCCGATACCTCTTTGTATCCATCATTTCCAAAACATTATTTTTTAGGCTTGCTACATGGTGCATGTTTCATTACGGTATCCAATACCTAATTTAATACATGTTACCCAGTACATGTTTGATATCCGATACCTTTAAAAGATTATAATAACTAACAAAAATAAAATATTGTAAAGATATCCACATAAAATAATAGTTTCTTTAGTTTTCTCATTTTCTGGTAAGAGCATTCACAACCATTCCTGATATTTTTTTCATACAATTACACTAAATATCATTATTTCCTTTTTATTATTATTATTATTATTTTTTTACTCTCCTTCACTCGTAACCACTTAAAATATATTAAAAATATTATAGGGTTTTGAATAATGTTTTTCCAAAATACAGAGTAAACAATAAATTTCTCATATACTTCACTCACAACCACTTATAACTATGTCATATAATATAAGAAACACACTCATAAATATATAGGAAACAGACTCTAAATGCTCTACGTTCAACACTAGTCCACCATTCATTTCTATTATAATCATAAGTAGTATATTTCTTGACATTCTAGTGAAGTAAGAATAATGTTATTTAAAAAATTAATAATAATTGCTCTCAAAAGTCAAAACAGAATACAATTAAGTTGATGGGTTGAAAAGTATTACAAAATAAAATACAAATTCCAAAATAACCTATGCGTATTCGGGTACTAGCGGGACTAAACGGAACTTTCGGGTAAAGTACCGGTACCGGTACCGGTCAGTACCGATCCCAAAATATAAGAAAATCAAGTACCGGTACCGGGTACCGTATGTTCGTCACTACTCCTTATAATACATAAACCATGTATATTTTTGTAGTTTTACCCCGTTTTGTAAGATGCGCCTATTGGGTTTCCTTCTACCCCTCTCCGATCGTTTGCTGCCTCTGTTGGCGGAAGTCCGCCTCACCTCACTCAACCAATGTCAAGCCGTTTCTATCACTACTATCTCATTGGGTCACCGTGAAACGGATCATAAATTGTTTTGAACTAACCTTGTTGATTCTGCAAGGTATTTGATTGCAATATTAACATAAATTCTTACAGAAGTTGGTCTGTGTCAGGTAATTCAGTTCTTCAACATGTTTCTTTTCAGTTAAACTTCATGTCTGTGCTGCATGTAGTTGTTCTTGGTGTTTCAATATGTGTTTTCATTATAAATATCATATTTCTGATCCACTTTGCTTAGTTCCATTTTGGGCTTCTTTGTTTGCAGTGCTTGTTAACCATAAATGCAAAGTAAACATATTAAATGACTAAAGGATAAAAGACCAATTAATAAAGATGCTATATATGCTTGAAAACAAACAAGCACTTACGGCTTTGGTAAGTTGGAAGGCTGTTCACTTTGCCTGAAGAAGCTAGAATGATTTCCAGTAAGGTGGGTTGTGTACTCAGGTGAAACTGCACTTGACTGCATATAAGTTTTTTCAAACAAAATGAAAGCATTAGATGCCAAAAAGATGATAAAAATTACAATACATAAACCATGAAAGTATAAATTGTAGTTAGAGTTCTCTGCTGCGAAGAATGTGAGACGCTATATGTATTAGCTGCAGTTTCATGTTCTGCTTATTATGTTTGATGCTTAGTGTGTATGACTTTGGCTGGAATGTTGTTGCATCATCAATTGGGTCCAGGTTGATTTTTTTTAATATTTTTTGTTAATTTGGGTTTATGACAATGTGGTAGGGCTAATCAGTTTTGGTACTTGCACATGGCCATTGCATGTTTTTATAGGTCTAAATTAGACTGTAAGTGCACTCACTTGTGGTTTGTTTTACCATGAACTCAGCAGGTAATCTGCTAAATTGCAATCGACTGCATTCTTTGGCTTCATTACACGCCCTTTCTACAATAGGTAGTTTTTTCCAGGTGAAAGTAGAGTTCTCTATTTCTCGATTACGTCTCTTGCTACTTATTTGAAATACTTAATTTTTCATTCTTGTATTAGCATTTTATTCAAAAATCTTCATAGTTATTAAAGTAATGGTAAAATGAAAGCTGCATATCATTTAATTCCTAAAACCAAACTCAGTTTATGGGTCATGGCTATGTAGTTTTGAAGCTACAAGTAATATTATGATATAATGATGTGCAATGGTCCTACAAGGAGTTTTGAACATCAATAATAACTTCTCTAACTTCAAATTTCTGATTAAGAATAGCACTAAGCAGTGGCATTTATTTGTAATCTACGTTCATAACAACATACTTTCTTCATTTAATTAGATCAACCAACTATATGTGCTCACAAAATATATGATACACAATTAAAGTCATATTGTTAATAGGTAGATTTTCACTTTTATCTCCTTCAGCTTATGAGAATACAATCTTCATTTACTTACACTTCCTATGCTTTTATCATCTTTAATAATTACATATACAATTTACATGACTACCTACCTCTTCTCCATTTAATTAGATTTCCTATATTCTTCTCACATTTACTTATGAATACAACTTGCATGGCTACCTACCTGTTTTTAAACCTTCAATAAAAAGATGATTAGATTTGGTCAAAAGCTAGCCAAAGTGTTGTTTACGTTCTTAAAGCTACAAGGAAAATCATTGGCAGCTTTACGTTTGAACATAAGCAACCAACATTAGTTACAATAATCAATATCAAATTGGATGTTACATGCTTCGTGTCTGCAACCTGATGTGCTACTGCTTCTAGACTGTTAGCAATCGTTGCTACTTGAAGTCATTAAAATTTTAGTTTATTTCTATTTGCTTGTTTATGCACATCTAGTAATTCAAACCAGTTATTATAACCAAGTAGTCAAAGATCAAACTCAATCAAAGCTACAGTTGCTACCATCAAAAGTTGTTGTCAATAATATCAAATACCAAACTATTAAGCAATAGAGCAAACTAAGTAGCGTTAACCTGGATAATACCTTCAGACATTTCAAAAATAACTTCAAGTTGATATTCAACCTATAAAGTAGTTTTCTATCACATCAATCTATATCAAACAATTTGTTGAAGAAAAAGAACATAAAAAAGATAAAATACTTGATAATAATCTGTCTACACCATGACAAATCTCAAGCTAACAAAATAAAGTAGTTTTCTATCACATCAATCTATATCAAACACTATCAACAAAGTAAACATATGGAAGTAATTCTTTTGTCACCAGAAAATACATTCATCTTTTAGTAAGACAATTTACAATAGTAACATTAAAAGATATAACAGCTCTTGATCTGATGATGATCACAACCTAATTTTGGTTGGTTAAAAAATCAAAAAGTGGATAAACAAAACGTATCTGTTAATTTTTTGAAAAAATGATCCTTTTATATTGTAACTGTTCAAATTTTACACCCTAATAGATAACAAAAACAATAATAATTAAATTTTAAATTATGCTTAAATAAATTTGCTTCTATAAAAAAATAAGATCACTATGAACGAGAGAATCGTACCTTTGATGTCCAAAAAACCGATAAAAAAGACTTGTTCATTTGCAATCTCCTATTTTAATAAAGCTTTCATTAAGCTTTGTAAATCTACAAGAACCCTATATTGAATTAGGGAAAATCACAAAGGAATAAACATAAAAGACAAAAGATGTCAAAACAGCATACATACATGATTTATGAGTAGGCTTTGGTCGGAAGAGGAGATGAAGTTCAAGCCGTGCAACAAGTTGGAAGAAATCTGACTTTAAACCAGTTCCCATGATCTATCGCTTCCATTACCACCGTATTTCATCAGAATCGTCGACACATGCGTTGAAATGGTCAAACTGTCATACCTTAACTGCCAAGCAGAAAGGGTGATTCCAGAACCTGAATCCATCAACTCTTCCCCTGTAACAACAATCGCTTTATATTTTACTCCTCATCTTGATAGGTTTAGGGTTTGAGATTGACGGTGAGATGGAATTAGCGTTTGAGGTTTATATTTGAACATCTAAAACTGAAAGCAAAGAGAAATGGGGAGGTTTAAATTTTGAAACCGGAGTCGGGTTTTCAATTTTGGTGTTTGAACTGTGTGGGAGCGATGGGAGGGTTTAAAAGACATTTGAGGTGTTTCATGTGGTAGGACAGTAGGCATTAAGAGTTGTAAAACTCCTAATTTCAAGAGATTTGGTCAACTGGACTTTTTAAAATCAAAACAAATTTTTGCATATTTTAAGTGAAACATCTAACAACCACACAAAAAATAATTATTAACAAATAAAGGATCAATTTGTAAATAGATTTGAATATCAATTTGTATATACATTTGTGGTGTGGCTGTTGAATACCTTGGGTATGTTATAAATTTTTTCATATTTTAAGTGAAACATCTCATAACTGCGTACAAAATCAATTATCAACAAATAAAGGATCAATTTGTAAATAGATCTGAATATCAATTTGTAAATACATTAGTGGTGTGGCTGTTGAATACCTTGGGTATGTTATCTCGGGTGCAGGGGTTCATTCAGATCCGAGTAAAATCAAAGCTATTCAAACTAACCACTTCCTTTCAAATTTAAATAATTACGTTGTGTTTCCGAATTTACTTAACGAGAAAAAAGAAACATTTTTTTCTTCTTTTATCTTTTTTTCTTTTCTTTTCTTTTCTCTCAATTTCCTTCTATTTTGAAAGGATTGATTTTTGTTTTTATTTTCCTTCTATTTCCTTCCACTTCCTTTCATTTCCCTCCTTAACGCTATGTTCCCGAGTCTCATTTAAGAAGAGAAAAAAAAAAAAATAGAAGGAAAGAAAAATAGTTGTGTTCCTGAGTTTTTTTTAAATGAAGAAAATAAAAAAATTGTTAAAAACTTTCATTTCCATTTCCTTCCATCAAAATAAACTCAGAAACACAACTAGCTTTTCTTACCTTTCATTTCCTTTATTTTCTCTCCTTAAATGAGACTCGAGAACACAACATAAAGGATGCATTTGTTAAAAAAGGATGCATTTGTGTGGAACCAATTTTAATCCAGAAATTCACACTAATTCAATCAAGTAATGGTGCAAACCAAAGCATAAAAAAGAGACATTCAAGTACAATAAAAACAAACGAAAATCATAAATCACACATGAAACCGAAAAACAAAAGCAAAGGAAATGAGAGAATCGTACAAAAGAAAAACCTAAATCAACTTTTGAAACCTGATGATTCGAATCGAACACCCAAAACTCAAATATGCATCACTCACTTTGAAGAACCTCGCAAAGAATCATGAAAAACCCAAAACGTACAATTTTTGTCATGACGACAAAACGATACCAACCCAAAACGTCACCTACGCCCTCTTCCCATCAGGATTGAACCACATATATATCATAATAAATATCACAATATACATGAACACATTATAAAACCATCCTTGATCGTTCATAGGAGCTGCAGGAGGTTCAACACGCCACCCATAATCTTTATCATATTCATATTCAGGCATCAACGGCGCCGGCGCATAGCCATAGGCACCAGTCGGCGGCTGTGGCTCAACGAACGACTTCGGCGGCGGCTCAGAAGTCTCACCAACGGCTTGTTTATCGCGCCGGTGGCTCGGTTGAATCATGTTGCTCCTGACCGTAGTCGATTGCGTGATCTCCACGCTACCGGACCCATGAGCCACGATATTGACAGACCAATTACCATTGATTGTGGTGCCTTGAACCGGATGTGGGGCGTTGATTTCTTCTGTTGATACGATGTCAAACCTCGTGTTCAATCTAGACTGTAGGATCGATACAACCTTTTCTTGAGGGTTGAAGGTTGAGATTGTGAAAAGCCCCTTCGCAACGTCTTGTTCAACTATGGAACCGACTTTAAGCAGTGAAGATTGAATGTTTGTGAGGCATTCATCGCACCCACAAGCTATATGGATTCGAAGAGTTATCTTCATTGGGGTCGACATCGTATCGATCGTTTGAGGTGTTTTGATTGGTGGAGTGTGATCGAAAAAGCTTGAAAGTGAGGGTTTATATAGTACGGTACTCCAGTTCTGCAGTAATCGTGACCGTCGGTACTCGGTTGCTCACACTTGAGAAGATCTGACGGTGGGAAGCCGATACTTAATACAAAAAATCTCGAAGCTTCTGCTGGATAAGATCATGTTACAAATGGTGTCAAAAAAAAAAATTATAAAAATAGTTTATGTAGTTTGATCAAATTACAAATTTGATCCTCAAATTTTAAAAAGTTGTAAATTAGTTTAAACATTTAAAACTTTATTGTAAATTTAGTCTCTACCGTTAGTGTCTGTTAGCTTTTAACGATTTAGGGACTAAATATGCAATATGATCAAACCACAGGGACAAATTATGCAATTTGCTCTAAAAATTAAAAAAATTGAAAATCAATAATCGTAGTTGGATTTGTAATCAGGTTTCTTGATGTGTCAGGATTTACGTCGAAATAATTGTAGTTGCTACGTGATTTGGTATCCGGGGTTTTGATTTTAAGATCATGGTGGAATTCTCGGCGCAAAGCGCCGGTAGGAAAACCTAGTTCTTTTACAAAGCACAAAGTTATATAAAGTTATATCTTTTAAATTTTACTCTCAAATTTTTGAAATTTTGTTCAAACTTAAACAAACTGAATTGTAGAATAATATGTTTTGAAATTAAATTTTTTAGACATATATACTACACAATATTTAGATACAAATAATGACTATGTAAAATTTATGAAATACGTTTTAATAAACCAATTTTATTTTAAATCAATACTTTAGATATCTTAATAATAAAATAGATTATGTATTTCAAATATATTATAAAAATTTTGTTAATGAATAGTTATATACAAATAATGATCCGAATGTTTTAACCACAATGGACCTAGGGAAATCCATCCCAAATTTCAAACACCTTTGTGTTATTTTATTATTATTTTAATGTAAAATAACTTATATTTGGGTTATAAATTACATCAATTAATTAAAATATTTACACAAAAATTTATATTTAAAATAAACTAGTTAATTAGTAATAGTTAAGATAATATTAATAAAACAAAATGGTGGAAAAATTGAAAGAAAAAAGTAAAGTAATAAAAAAAGCTAAAAAAACAAAAGATTTATAAAAACTACATATTTAGTCCTTTAAATAACAAGGGCAAAAGTGTCATTTATTAAAAAGTAACTTAAATTTTGAGTAATTTATAAATTTTGTCCTTTGAACATTTTTAAAATTATAGATCTTGTCCTTTAACTTTGATAATTACACTGAGCGTCCTCTTTTTAAAAATTTATCACGTTTTATGTCATTCTACTAACTTAAGTTAACTTTTTCAGTTAGTTTTGTGTGAATGTACAATTTTTCTCTTATCCCTTAAAGAATGAAATCTGCAATTTTCCTTAATCTTTTACTAATTCCATTTGGTTTTTATTTTATTTACTTTATCTTTTTTAATCAATTTTTATTTTATAAACTTATCTGAAATATTATTACTTAAATATTTTTTTATAAAATATAATTTTATCTATAGTTTTTTATTATTATACTTTTTATTTTTAAAAATTAGTTATCTACCTAGTCATACGAGAACAAGATGGAGAGCTTACAATATTTTTTTATGTTATAAATTAAACTAGTAATCGATTTTGTTTCATCATCGTTTTTCTATTACCTTTTTGGTATAAGAATTTTCAACTATTTAAAATAGTTTGACTTATGGTTTATATTAGAAACCTATTAGAGACCGTATGATTTTAGTATATAATTTTTTATATTTTACTTGGTTATAATTATTCTAAATTGAGCTATATGTATAATTAAACATTGATAGATGTTGAGGCATGTATGTCCCTAGATCATGATATGAAATGTAATAGATCTTGTTTATCTGATTCTGATGTAATATGATATGATTAATGAAATGATATTGATTGTTTGTGATTTGTAATGACTAATATTTCATTAATGAGTCAATATCGAATTGGTCAATTAGGTTAGTGATTGTTTGAATGGTTACACATAATGTTTATTAATTAATACATTCAAACTTAACATAATGAAGTTCTCATGCGAATGGCCCATGCGAATGGACCACACGCATGAATAACTTCATACGATTGACTCAGTCGCACGACTGAACCAGGAGACTGGATCAGTCGTATGATTGACACATAAGATTGGCTCAGTCGCACGACTGAACACTCAGTCGTGCGGATGGATCAACCGCATGGTTCAATCGCACGACTGAACCATACTTATGGTCCAGTCGCCCGAATGAACAATACTAACCTATAAATACAATCCAATTCGTGAAAAAATAAAGGTTTTTCATTCATTACGATTCCAGACGTACCCTAGCCGTCAGAAGCCTCCCAATTCGTTCTCCAAGTTCATAGAACACTTTAGATCGATTCTCAATCGATTTCTAACGTTAGTTTCAATTCTTTATTATTCTTCGTGTGTTCTCATTGATTGGATCGCCAATCAAATAGGATTCCGCATTATTTGATCTGGTTTACACGCTAATCACTAAGTATTTCGTTCAAATACCAGGTCCTAACAAGTGGTATCAGAGCTTTGGCTCTTGATTACGTGTGATTCAATCAAGATTGATAAAAAGCTTGTGTTTTTACACTAAAAACGCAATCTTTTGTGTCAAAAGTGATCTTGGACGTTCCCTGCTCATCAAAGTTTGGTTTCTACGGACTTAGGCGATTAGACCTTGAGAAAGTTCCAATTTTTACGGCTAAAACACGTTTAACCTAGAAATTTTCGCAAAGCAGCAGCTTGAGTCGAACGAGTGAGCCATTCGCACGACTGGACCTCATTCACATTGCTCAGACGCACGATTGGACATAGTCGCATCTCCATTCGTACGATTGAACCATTCGTTCGCAGTGTTCATACGCATCAGCTTCATTCGCACGACTGTACCAATCGCTTAGTTCAACCGCACGATTGAACCATTCGCATAGTTCATTCGCACGGATAGCCCAATTGCATCCTTCAATCACACCAGTTGACAGTTTGTTTAAGTAGACTTAAAGTTATTCGCCATGGAAGATCAAATGTCAGCCTTTACTGCTGGGAAGGACTCTAGGATCCAGAACCTGCTGTTACTTGAGAGTGAGGTGGGTAATCATAATAAACCACCAAAGCTTTTAACGTTAGATGAGTTTCCCTACTGGAAACAACGTTTTGAGATCTACCTCAATGGAGTGGATCCGAATCTGTGGGAAGCTATCGAGATTGGGTATAGTACGCCGGTGGGAGCCGATGGAGTAAAGCTAACCTTAGGAGGGATGACAGACGCGCAGAAAGTCAAATATAATGCAGAGAAGAGGGTTTATGAATTGATTACACAGTCTATCCCTAAAGACATTTTCCACCAATACTCAGAGAATAAGCAGTCCAAGAAACTATGGGATGAGCTGGAAAAGAGGTATGACGGGAATGCTTCGTTGAAGGCAATCAAGGCTAAGGAGTTAAAGAAGGAATTCGATAACTTCTCATCGATGGGAAACGAAGTCTGGACGATGTTATAGATAGATTCTATCATCTGATGAGTGAACTGCATACACATGGGGTGGCTACTACCATGGAAGAGAAAGTTGCTAACTTTGCAGACGGATTGCCGTAAAAGTGGGCTTCATTCGTGTCTAACATGAGACAGAATGGAATGCTGACAAAGATGGATATAAATGACTTCATTCTAAAGCTGCGAGAAGAAGCACTTAGGATGAAGTACAGAGCTCAGAAGTCTTCGTATACTTAGAATCCAGCTTTGTACAATGCCATGCCTTAAGCTAAGACATCTGGAGCACCTCTCCAGACTGCATTTATGTCTAGCTCATTGGGTCCTTCACATGCTTCTCCTTCAGGATCAGACACGTCGGGGTCTTCTTGTACCCATCATATTGGATCTGAAACAAATGCTACTAGACTGAATACTGAGAACCTCGGTAATGTGACGGTAGAAGTAGCTCGAGAACACATGGATCTTTTGGCTGCAGTGGTTCATTATGGACTTGTTGCTGGGAAGATTGGAAACTGTCATCTGGCAGACGAGGACTACGAGCAGGTGGACGAAATGGAGCTTGAGAGAATGGACATAATGTGAGCCTTAGCTAGTGTTGTCCGGAGAGCGAAGAAGTTTGTGAAAAAGACCGGAAAGAACTTGGTAGCTACTAAGGATACCACATTTGGCTTTGACAAGAGCAAAGTGACCTGCCTTAACTGTGGGGAGAAGGGGCACTTCAGAGAGAATGTGTTAAGCCAAAGAAGACGGGAAACGGGAACCCATTCTCGTCCTTCACTCGTCAAGACAAGCAAGCTACTAGTTCTACTTCATCAAGCAAGGATCCAAAAGCCTTGACTGCTCATGATGATGAAAGACAGGACTGGAGCTTTAGGTTTGTCTCTCCAGGGGAATCAAACATTGCAAGTGTAGAAGACATTGACGATGATTCCGCAAGTGAAGGAGATCTAGCAGTTGAGATAGCGATGTCAAATATTGAAGAGACAACTGCATCTGAGGTCAGCTACAAGCCTAAAGAGGAGACTACCAGAGCAAAGACAAAAAAACAGAATCACCAGAACCATGCGTTGATGGCTAACGCTTCTGAACCAACTCAGGTAAGTACCACTGACCAAATGTTTGATAATCATGCTTGTTCTGATTATAATACATTTAGAAATAGCATAGATGAGAAATTTGCTAGGTTATTAGATCATAATGATAACTTGGTAAAAGATTTACAACTGTGCATGAGGCTAATAGACTAAAAAAATGAGCATAGTTACAAAGAAAATAGACCTTTTGACTAAACAGCTTAAGGAAACCGAAGTAGTTGCATTTAATCAAGCTAATGACATTAGGTACTATCTAAACTCCCTGGAAGACACTAAGAAGCAAAAGGTAGTTCTAGAAGTAGAAGTAAACTCATTAAAACAGAAACTGCACAGTTAGACAAGTTCATCACACATAGTCCAACACTTAGTAAGAGAAACAACGGGGAGGGCTTGGGTTACAAAGTGGTTCCACCACCACCTGAGACCTTGATGAACACTAAGAGTAAACCAGTAAATGATAACCCATCAAGGATCATGTGGTGTCTACTCCTCTCGTTTGTGATCCAGATTCCTCATGTTCATCTTTTGAATCTGGAAACAAACAAAAGGAGACCACTTCAAAGGCAAAGGGTAAATTGCCTCGTGTTAATCTGGAAAAAGAGTTTGAAAAGGTTAACTTAAAGTCAGGGTCAAACAGAGTCAAACCAGAACCTAAAAAGACTTCAAATAGTCAAAAACCAATTAACCAAAAAGAAAAAAAAATGTTAAACATGTTAGAAAAGTTAACTTTGTTAAACAAGAGAAAACATCAAAAGAGACAGAGTCAAAACCTAAGTGAGTGATGTTACTAAGTGTCACACACGTCTCCACAAAGAAAGTTTAATCATAAAGTTGATAGCAGGTCATGCTTCAACTGTGGAGAATGTGGACACATTGCTTCCTATTGTCCTTATTATCAGACACCTAGGAAGAAGATTGAACTTAAGGATTCAAAACCTAGGTCTTCTAAGAGGAGTTCTTTAACTCCACCTAGAAGAACTAGTGACATAAAGTTCAACCCATTAGCCAGTCGACTGTTTATCAAACAGGCATTGCATAAATCTGGCTTATGGAAGGAGAAGTCAACCTCTATGTCTGAAAATGATGACAAGAAGGAACCTGAGCTACCCTCACCCTCTAAGGGTCAATGGGTTGAATTTCTGATATGTGATGCCTCTGGGAAACCCAAGCCAGTAAAGGCTTGGGTTCCTAACCTAAACTAATCCTTCATTGTATGTGCAGGGTGTTCGCTACAATGTTGAAACTAACACGTGGATTGTAGACAGCGGAGCATCCAGGCACATGACAGGAAATAGGGATTTTTTATCTAACGTCAAGCAAATAAAAGGAGGGCATGTTTCATTTGCTGGAAACAAGGGAGGATATATCACAGCTCAGGAGAAGTGGGAAATCAGAAAGTTAAGTTTGATAAGGTGAACTATGTTCAACACTTCAAAATAACTTACTTTCTGTTTCCCAAATCTGCGATAAGGGATTTAAAGTCATCTTCGACGACAAGAAGTGTTACGTGCTCAAGAAAGATTACGTGATCCCAGAAGACCAAGTTTTGATGATTGCTTTAAGATATAAAGACCTTTATGTTTTGGATATGTCACAGCTGCTACAATGGATCATGAGGTTCAGTGTTTTCTATCTAAAGCTACTGAGAAGGATTCCATCTCCTGGCATAGGAGAATGGGACACATTAGTCAAAGGAATGAATCACTTGATTCAGAAGGATCTGGTGAGAGGAGTTAATGTCAAGAACTTCCAGCTTCCTGATTTTTATGTAGCTTGCAAGAAAGGCAAACAGACGAAGAAGTCTCATAAGGAAAAGAAAATTCATTCAATAGAACTTCCTCTTGAACTTCTTCACATGGATCTGTTTGGTCCAGTCAGTATAAAGAGCATAGCAGGCGACTTGTACTGTTTAGTGGTTACTGATGACTACTCAAGGTTCTCGTGGGTAATGTTTCTGAAGTCCAAATCAGAAACATTTGAGTCCTTCAAGGAGTTAGTAACCACACTGGAATCTCTCTACAAGCTAAAGGTTAGACAAGTACGCTCAGACAACGGGACGGAATTCAAGAACCAGTGGATGGAGGCTTACTGCAAGGAAAAGGGAATTGTACATCAATTCACTTCTGCCTACACGCCTCAGATGAATGGTGTTGCTGAGCGAAAGAACAGAAGCTTGATAGAGACAGCACGGACTATGCTGGCAGACTCGAAACTGCCTATTCAACTTTGGAATGAGGCAGTTGCTAATGCATGCTATACACTGAATCGAGTTCTGATTTTCAAGCGCCACAGAAAGACATGTTACGAGCTACTACAAAGACGCAAGCCAATTTGGAGTATCTCGAACCATTTGGCGCGCCGTGCACACTGCTGAAGAAAACACAAGAAGGTAAATTCATCGAGAAGGCGGATGAAGGAATCTTTCTAGGATACAACATACCGAACAAGAGGGTGTACAACAACTCAACGGATCTAGTAGAAGTATGGTGTAATGTTGACGTTCAGCGATATACCACACCACCTACTGGCAAAGGACCTGCCTATTTTTTCGACTATGATGGATTCTTCAAGTCCTTCAACATCCCCTTCTCTCCCTCGGATGACGAGTTAGCTACACGATGATGTATGATATCTTGAATACTCCAACATCTAGCTCACAGGGAGGATCATCTACTCAGTCAGGGGGATTAGTCGACGTCAGTGACTCCTCCTCTGAAGATGAAGCTGAAGAAGATGACCAGAACAGTCAGGAGGAACAGGTTTCAGTTCCGGAAAGTCCACACCATCTACCAGTGATGCACCTTCGACTTCGGAGCCTCAAACTCCAACTACCTCAGCTGCAGAACCAAATGTTCATAATCTTGGCTCTAAGGTAGCTATTCCTACTACTCCAGGATCACGACTAAACGTCTATCATCCCCTAAAAATGTATTGGGGATGTCAGATCAGGAGTACAAACCCGAAATCAGCTATACTCAGCTGATTACGCCTCAGTTATGGAAAAGGGATATCTTCATGATGGTGCTTATCGGTGTTTTGTCTCATAGTTTGAGCCAAAATACGCCAGTGATGCACTAAATGATGAGGCGTGGGTGAGTGCCATGCAAGAAGAACTTCTTCAGTTCAAGAAGTTAGGTATATGGACTTTGGTTGATAGACCTAAAGGTGCTAAGGTCATTGGTACCAAATGGGTTTTGAAATAAAAGAAGGATGACCAAGGGGTCATTATCAGAACAAGGCTCGATTGGTGGTTCAAGGATTTCGCCAAGTCGAGGGAATTGACTATAATGAAGTGTTTGCACCCGTGGCAAGGATGGAAGCCATTCGCATCTTCCTTGCCTATGCATCGTACATGAAGATTAAAGTCTACCAATTAGATGTGAAGAGTGCATTCCTTCATGGGGAAATCAGAGAAATAGTCTATGTCAGTCAACCCGAGGGATTTGAAGATCCTTATCATCGGGATAGAGTTTACAAACTCGACAAGGCTTTATACGGGTTTCATCAAGCTCCAAGAGCTTGGTATGAGAAACTCTCGACTCATCTTGTGAAACACGGCTTTCGCAGGGGAGTCATTGACTGCACACTGTTCATCAAAGAAAAAGGTGGCGACCTACTGCTCGTACAGATCTATGTCGATGACATAATCTTCGGTTCAAAGAACGAAGAGTTATGCAAAGAATTTGAAGCAGTTATGAAGAAAGAATTTGAGATGAGTGCTATGGGGGAGATGAAGTTCTTTCTCGGGTTACAGGTGGATCAGACTCCAAATAGGATATTTCTACATCAGACCAAGTATGTAGGAGACATTCTCAGTCGTTTTGACATGGAGAATGCTTCTGCTGCTGGGACTCCACTTGCTACGAATCATGATATAGCACCTGATGAAAATGGAGATCTTGTAGATGCCACAATGTACCGAGGAATGATTGGATCCCTCATGTATCTCACTGCCTCAAGACCTGATATCATGTATGCTACATGTTTATGTTTTAGATATCAGGCTAAGCCTAAGGTCAACCATCTTATCGGGGTCAAGAGGATATTTTTATTTGAAGAGTACACCCACACTTGAGTTGTGGTATCCTCATGATGATGACTTTGAGCTCACGGCGTATAGTGACTCGGATTACGGGGGCTGCAAGATGAATTACAAGTCTACATCAGCAGGGTGTCAATTCTTTGGGAGAAGATTAGTTACTTGGCAGTTTAAGAAGCAGACATCGGTTGCATTGTCAACCCGTGAAGCCGAATACGTTGCTGCTGCAAGTTGCTGTTCACAAATCATCTGGATTCAACAGTAAATGCGGGATTACGGTTTAAAGTTTTCTTCTACTCCTATTTTTGTTGATACTCTGCTGCAATTGCAGTAACTAAAAATCCGGTCCAACATCCAAAGACCAAACATATCGGTATTAAATACCATTTCATAAGAGATTGTTTTGAAAAGAACTTAATTGATATGGTCAAAATTAATACTGATTTTCAACGCGCTGACCTCTATACTAAAGCCTTTGATAAACCACGTTTTCATTATTTGCTAGAGGTCAACTGCGTTAAAAAGAAAAATGATGTTATTCCTGATGATGATCATGTGTAGTCCGATGTAGTTTAGTTAATTTTTTATTTTATTTTATTTTATTTTATGTTATTTGTTTAATTTAGTCTGTTTAAATTAAACTCACGTTATTTTGCTGTTTATTAAAATCCTAAAATAATTAAACTAGTTATGATTTTAGTATTTTAGGGGGAGAATAAGTCAGCAAGTAACATAAAAAAAAAAAAAACGAGGGAGAAGGAGTGGAAAGCTGATATAAGGTAGATCGTATCTGTGATATCGATTCAAACTCTATGGAATATGATAGTACACAGGAACAAATCAAGAGGGACTTGTAAAAATTTAATTTAGAAAAGATGCAAACATTCAAAGTATAAGTCTGTGTAGTCCAAGCAATATAAAAGGGAAGATGATAGAAAAACTGGTAACTCCTAAGGTAACACAACAAGAGTAGACCGAGAGGTTGCTAGACCACAATTGATATGTCGGTAGATTCAACACAATAGATGATTAGACCTGACTGGTGATCTCAAGATCAAACTAAGTTGTTCAACTGACTGTGGGCTTCCATCTTATCACTGGTTAACACAATCAACAATATTTCAATAAGGGGTAATGAGCATGTAAACGCCGCAAATATGTGCGGATGACCATAAATAGAGCAAAGCACGAAAAAATGAAAGAAAAATGCTATCAAACTAATGACTTATGTTGTTGGTGCATCTTGTGCAAAATAAAATTAAGCTGCTCTAACAAGGAGATAGGTTGTGTGCCTCTCTACTGTGCGATGACCCTGACCTGAGGATAAGCACAACCTAGATATTCTAGAATTCATTGTTGTTTGCCACCTCTCTGCTATGCGATGGCACTGACCTGAGGATTGGCTTCTCTTTGAACGCTCTACGAATAGTCTCTTCTTGTAAAAATACCCGTAGACCGCTCAAAAGCTCCTAAGAAATGTTGATTACCATATAAGTGTGGGATCCACAAATGTTAGTTGAAATAATTAAACCTAAATCTATCACCAGTCTGTGTCAAAAGTCTGTGTATGGATTTAAGAGGACAAACATATTGACAATCATTGTGGCTGCAATCCTTGAAAGTTCAAATCAATGTGGGAATCTAATAGTACCAGTGTGATTTCCTAAATTTGCTAACGACTCTAGATGAAAACCAAGAATTGAGCATCAAAAGATTTTGACAACAAGTCCCAAATGATTTGACTTGCCTGTATGATTCCAAAATTGAATTGGTCCAAGTGTGGTAAATCTAAGTTGAAGCTGCCTATTCCGAACCAAATCCGTAGATTTCCATCTTAGGATTTATCTCTCACAAAAAGCCAAAAACAAGTTTTATTTTTGGTACGTTAGTTTAGTTTTTTATTCACTTAGTCTTTAGTTTTGTTTGTTTGCCGGACTACATCATGAAAATCGGTAAGGGATCAACTTACTAAAAGGGTCATGTCTGAGATGACCACATGAGTTTTTCAAAGTTTAATGCAGTCACGTCTGAGGTGACAAAGTGTTTAAAAGAGTCACGTGTGAAGTGACTATATTGGTTAACATGTTCATGTCTGAGATGATCAAAAGCTCATAATGTTAATTTCAAAAGTTAAAAGGGTCTTAAAAGTAAACTGTTCAAAATGGCAGAAAATTTACTAAGTGTGACCCATTCGCACGACTGGACATGAAAGTTAGTCATTCACCCGAATGGCGTATAAGAGTGATCCATTCGACCGAATGAAAGGGTGCGAATGAGTCAGTCGACCGACTGAGACTCAGTCGGTTAACTGAGAGTGCGAATGAAAGGGCACGAATGAGTAGTCGACCGACTGAGACTCAGTCGACCAACTGAATACGACTGACTGGGCCAATCGCACGACTGGGCCTCAGTCGCCCGAATGAACTGAGCGAATGAGGCCAGTCGGCCGATTGAACTTAGGTCCAGTATTTAAAGGGCCTCAGTCGATCGCGTTTTACTCATCACTCCCAATCGCACCCAAATCGCATTTCTTCCCGTTACTCTGCCAAAATTTCTAGAGATCTTGTTTTCACATTGCTGTTGAACTTCTGGCGTTCGATTGACGATTCTACAGGTACATTGCAGTTAAACCTTACCGAAATCAGAAGATCTTGAATCCAAATATGTGATTTTCGAATGAAACAAGAACCGGATTGAAAAAGGCCCTAATAACCTACATAAACTAAGCAAAATGTTAAAAATTAAGTTTAATAGGTTATTAGGGACAAGATGGCGAGTCTAATGGACCATTAAACCATGTTAAATTACTTGAATTGGTCAAGATTCGAACCACAGGCGACTGAATAGTGGGACAAGCGACTGGTCGTCCGGATGAACTCCAATCGCACGATTGAATCTTACGATTGGGTCAATCGGCCGAATGAACCATGCGAATGAGTTCAGTCGGCCGACTGAACCAATCGCAGACTCAGTCAGCAGATTGAACTCAGTCGCATGTCTCATTCACCCGAACTAGCTCAGTCGCATGAAAGAACAATCGACTGACTTCAGTCGCATGATTCATTCGCACAAATGAATCAGAATGAACTTAAACATTACACTTAGAACTGAAATTTGATGTATTATGTACTAATGGTTCTGTGTCTTGTGTTTCAGGAAAATGGCTGATAAATGGTCCATTAATCCAAAGCACAACATATGTGCTCACTTGGATCATACTACTCGGAACGGGGCCGAGTTCACAGAGATTATAGCCTTCCTGAGACGCTCCCAGATACATAAGGCTATATCTACACCTTGCACGCCCTACAGGTCATTACACCAGGCATTCTGGGAGAATGCCTCAGTTGATCGCTCTCGTGAGCCGTACAGTATACGGAGCTCCATTCTGGGTCATGATATCGAGGTTACTGCTGCTGATTTCCAGAGGGTTCTTGAGTTTGGGGACGATATGAATCACCCCACCAAATTACATCCACTGACTGTGAGAGGCTGTTTCCTCATAATCAAGTACGCGGGGGACATAAACTCGGGTGTGCTCAACAAGAGCAACCTGTGCCCCCAGTACAAATACTTGGCGCATGTGATCCTAAAGTGCATTGCTTCGAGGAGGGGTGGGTTCGATGATCTATCAAACCATATTCAAAATGCCTTTGTGGCACTGGTGCTGAACCACCCTTTCAACTATTTGAGTATGATCTTTTCTTATTTGGTAGAGAACCTGGAAGCAAAAGGGAAGGAAGGATTTTGTATGTACCCCAGGTTTCTACAGCTAATCTTCAAAGAAAGCTACCACTTCTCCCAAAGGAGAGTCATGATGCAGTTACTTTGGAAATTATGGATGACACGACCTTGGGTCGGATGAGGGTGTATAGGGGCAAACAAGTGAAGCCCCAAGTGAAGATGTTGATTGGGCATTTGGCAAACGAGAAATATGTGGCGCCGGGGAGACGAAAATGGCGTCATGATGACAGTGACTCTGATTCTGAGCCTATTGGTCTACCAGTTGATGACGATAATGATGATGATAGTGGTGATGGTGGAGATACAGGCCCCATTCCATCTAGGGCCACTACCACTGATATACCATCTCCACCATCCACCCACTATGAAGCTGAGTCTGCGGGTTTCCTTAAGGATTTTCTTCCTGGTGAGGAGGAAGAGGAGTCTGAAGAGGAGCCCTTAACACAGACTGTGGGAAGCAAGGTTGTTCCCACAGAACATGGGCTAAGGGTGGTTGGTGAACGCCCATGAGACTCAGGAGAGACAGCCACGGATCCGAGCTATGCACCGGAGCCAGGTAGCTGGGTTGTAGGGGGAGCATCCATCTCAACGGGAACGAGGAGGAAAAGGATGGCTCAACCCCATGGTTAGAAAGAGAAGAAAAGACGACTCACCTTTGTTACCATCACAACCACCACATCTGCCACCACCACTACCACTTCCACAGCCACTACATCCACCACCACAGCCACCATAGCTACTACTACCACCACCACACCTCCTACCACTATACAGATTCCATCTACCACCATATCTTTCACTCCCACATCACCTCCACCATTTCACAGACCCATATTCACTACAGCCACCACCACCACCGCTACCCACCAAACTGGATCCTCAGCCCATCCATCTCATCCATATGTATCACCTCTACCTCCAATTGGGGTAGAGGAACAACTGTCTGTGCTCAACAGGATGGTGATGCGCCTACTAGCAGCAGATGAGGAGAAGGCGGCTCAGATCCGTCAGCTTGCTGATCTTACTGCTGCTTAGTCTCACCAGATAGAAAAGCAGGCTAGAGTGATAAAGGAGCAGGCCCAACAGATGGCTGCTCAGGCCATGAGATAGCCCAACTCCAAGCACAAAGTGTCACATCAAACAAGAAGATAGAGGAGTTGGAGAAGGCGAAGAAGACGATCATGATAAAGTTAAAGGGATCTAAGGAAGAGCCCTTGAAGATCAAAGAGGGAGACGGAGATGATGATGATGATGAAGTTAATGATGAGGATGATGAGACAGAGGAGGATGAGGGGACAGAAGAAGAAAGGACAGAGGAAAAGGATGATGATGATGATACATCAGGAGGAGATGCAGCTGCATCGGCCTCTGCTTCAGGTCAAGAAGGAGGTACAAGAACATACAAGACCAACCAGCTTCTTCCTCGGCTCCATCAAGTGACGAGACGATGATATGGGACGAAAGTAAAGATTAAATGTTTATGTACGTAATTACTTTTGTATCTGAATCATGTATTGAAATCTATGTATTTAATGTTTAAATTCAGTTTAATGCATTTCTGTTTTGATTAATTACTAATGGTTGAAATGTTGAATGTGTAAATCAAACAGATCCGAATTACCAAAGGGATGAGTTGATGTTGCTCCCCTTCAGCAGGTCAAGACTCAGCTAACAATGATTCTTGATCTGCAAGGGATCGTAAGGAGGTCGGTGAGTTATACCCCTGAAGAAGGGGAAATAATTAACGACCTATCAAACGAGCAACTCGCAGAGATCTTCAAGCTCAATCCAGATGAGATAGTGAAGGATGCTCCGACATGCGACTCGACTAGTGACGAAGAGCTCAAAGATGTTGATGAAATCGAGATTGAAGATGTCACTGCCGAGCACTACCCTCAGTACGCTGACAATGAGGGAAATGTGGTCCCCAATCTGGGTGAATCCCTCGTCAGCGATACTTTTGAGGTGTTAGACAAGATAGAGCAAGAGTCGGAGAAAGTAGAGGAAACAGCCCAAGCCTCAAATGATGATGTCGATATCCGAAAGGCTGAGTGGGCTGCGTGTTTTGAAGAAGTTAGAGCCCAACGCGTTGCATCGAAACAGGATGCCTACACCAAACTCTACAGAGTCAAGAAACATCATAAGGTGACTGGCAGGATCATAGCGTGGGCGTATTTTGAGGATCTTAACATATATGCAGTTAAGAGGGAAAAGGGCATAGAGTACTTTAGATTCCCACATGATCTGAAGACTCTACCAGGTTTTGAGCTCAACCAGCTGGCGAAACTAAAGCTTTTGTATGCTGACCCGAGGAAGATGTCAGGCTGGTTCGAGGCTGCCCTAAAGAAGGAGTACCACACCAGGTGGGTTAACTTCAGACCCCAACAGCCTACAAGGTATATCAGAAGGTCTGAGGTTGATGCCATTACTAGAAAGCCGAAGATAGTGTTGAAGTGGAGTCCTCCGCGCACAATGTCAAGAATCCCACTTAGGGAAATGCCACAGGACTTCACTCTACACTTTAAGTGGTGGTACTCCGATTGGAGAACAGCAAAAGCGGTCATAGTCCTAAACAAAGAGGGCCAAATGGATACGATCAGGGTATTCGACCCAATGTGGCTTACCAACTTGTCAGCAAATGATGTCTACACGTTATACAAGTGGCCACTGTTCTATGATACGCAAGATATTGTACAAGCCCTCTAGTTCCAAAATGTCACAAGACTCTGCTTCGCGTTTGAGATTCATGCGGGAGTCACAAAAGAGGACAAGTACAAGAAATATGAGGAGGTGATGTAGAAAACAAGACAGTAGAGAGATCTAGGTCCAAGGGGGAGTTTGTTGAGTAATGTATGTCCCTAGATCATGATATGAAATGTAATAGATCTTGTTTATCTGATTCTGATGTAATTTGATATGATTAATGAAATGATATTGATTGTTTGTGATTTGTAATGACTAATATTTCATTAATGAGTCGATATCGAACTGGTCAATTAGGTTAGAGATTGTTTGAATGGTTACACATAATGTTTATTAATTAATACATTCAAACTTAACATAATAAAGTTCTCATGCGAATGGCCCATGCGAATGGACCACACGCATGAATAACTTCATACGATTGACTCAGTCGCACGACTGAACCAGGAGACTGGATCAGTCGTATGATTGACACATAAGATTGGCTCAGTCGCACGACTGAACACTCAGTCGTGCGGATGGATCAACCGCATGGTTCAATCGCACGACTGAACCATACTTATGGTCCAGTCGCCCGAATGAACAATACTAACCTATAAATACAATCCAATTCGTGAAAAAATAAAGGTTTTTCATTCATTATGATTCCAGACGTACCCTAGCCGTCCAGAAGCCTCCCAATTCGTTCTCCAAGTTCATAGAACACTTTAGATCGATTCTCAATCGATTTCTAACGTTAGTTTCAATTCTTTATTGATTCTTCGTGTGTTCTCACTGATTGGATCGCCAATCAAATAGGATTCCGCACTATTTGATCTGGTTTACACGCTAATCACTAGGTATTTCGTTCAAATACCAGGTCCTAACAAGTGGTATCAGAGCTTTGCCTCTTGATTACGTGTGATTCAATCAAAATTGATAAAAAGTTTGTGTTTTTACACTAAAAACACAATCTTTTATGTCAAAAGTGATCTTGGACGTTCCCTGCTCATCAAAGTATGGTTTCTACGGACTTAGGCGATTAGACCTTGAGAAAGTTCGAATTTTTACGGCTAAAACACGTTTAACCTAGAAATTTTCGCAAAACAGCAGCTTGAGTCGAACGAGTGAGCCATTCGCACGACTGGACCTCATTCGCATTGCTCAGACGAACGATTGGACATAGTCGCATCTCCATTCGTACGATTGAACCATTCGTTCGCAGTGTTCATACACATCAGCTTCATTCGCACGACTGAACCAATCGCTTAGTTCAGCCACACGATTGAACCATTCGCATAGTTCATTCGCACGGATAGCCCAATCGCATCCTTCAGTCACACCAGTTGACAGTTTGTTTAAGTAGACTTAAAGTTATTCGCCATGGAAGATCAAATGTCAGCCTTTACTGCTCGGAAGGACTCTAGGATCCAGAACCTGCTGTTACTTGAGAGTGAGGTGGGTAATCATAATAAACCACCAAAGCTTTTAACGTTAGATGAGTTTCCCCACTGGAAACAACGTTTTGAGATCTACCTCAATGGAGTGGATCCGAATCTGTGGGAAGCTATCGAGATTGGGTATAGTACGCAGGTGGGAGCCGATGGAGTAAAGCTAACCTTAGGAGGGATGACAGACGCGCAAAAAGTCAAATATAATGCAGAGAAGAGGGTTTATGCATTGATTAAACAATCTATCCCTAAAGACATTTTCCACCAGTACTCAGAGAATAAGCAGTCCAAGAAACTATGGGATGAGCTGGAAAAGAGGTATGACGGGAATGTTTCGTTGAAGGCAATCAAGGCTAAGGAGTTAAAGAAGGAATTCAATAACTTCTCATCGATGGGAAACGAGAGTCTAGACGATGTTATAGATAGATTCTACCATCTGATGAGTGAATTGCATACACATGGGGTGGCTACTACCATGGAAGAGAAAGTTGCTAACTTTGCAGACGGATTGCCGTAAAAGTGGGCTTCATTCGTGTCTAACCTGAGATAGAATGGAATGCTGACAAAGCTGGATATAAATGACTTCATTCTAAAGCTGCGAGAAGAAGCACTTAGGATGAAGTACAGAGCTCAGAAGTCTTCGTATACTCAGAATCCAGCTTTGTACAATGCCATGCCTCAAGCTAAGACATCTGGAGCACCTCTCCAGACTGCATTTGTGTCTAGCTCATTGGGTCCTTCACATGCTTCTCCTTCAGGATGAATCAACCGCATGGTTCAATCGCACGACTAAGCCATACTAATGGTTCAGTCGCACGAATGAACAATACTAACCTATAAATACAACCCAATTCGTGGAAAAACGTAAGCATTCATTCTATTTCGATTCCAGACGTACCTTAGCCGTCGAGAAACCTCCAAGTTGATACTCCAAGTTCATAGAACGCTGTAGATCAATTCCTAATCGATTCTTAACGTTTGATTCAATACTTTATTGATTCTACGTGCGTTCTCACTGATTGGATCGCCAATCAAATAGGATTCCGCACTATTTGGTTTAGTTTACACGTTAATCATTAGGTATTTCATTAAAATACCAGGTCCCAACAAGTGGTATCAGAGCTTTGGCTCTTGATTACGTGTGATTCAATCAAAATTGATAAAAAGTTTGTGTTTTTACACTAAAAAACGTAATCTTTTGTTTCAAAAGTTGTCTTGGACGTTCCCTGCTCATCAAGTTTCGGTTTCTACGGCCTTAGGCGATTAGGGTTTGCGAACGGCTAAAACACGTTTAACCTAGAAATTTTCGCAAAACAGCAGCTTCAGTCGCACGAGTGAGCCATTCGCACGACTGGACTCATTCGCTTACACCAGACGCACGATTGGACTGAGTCGCATCTCCATTAGTACGACTGAACCATCCGTTCGCAGTGTTCATACGCATCAGCTGTCACACCCCCACCTTGACGGCGGAAACGTCGAGGAGTGACAGTTAAGATCGTTCATAGCCACATAACGCTATTAATAATCCAAATATATTTTACACATAAGTTTCATTTGTCACATTACAAATATAAGCCTCAAAGGATATAAAAGCATAACATAAAATGTAACAATTCATTCTATTTTATTTATTAATCTAGGTCCATTCCTAGATGTGCAAGCTTCAATGTGTAGATAATCAAACTTGGGCATTTCCTGAAACATGTTAAAAATAAAGAGTCAATAATAATGTTGGTGAGCATTCCATAGTTTTAAATACATAGATTATATAAAAGATGGCAATTCAAGTCATAAATTAGTGAATAAAGTGATTAGGGATGTTATGATCAATGCAACAATCAAACCTCGACAAATTTTTACAAGTCTCAAACGTTTACAAGATTATACGATCAGCTAAGTGTACTTGGATCAACCAAGGCAGGCTTGTCTTGCCCATAGATCTATGACTTCGCTGGGCTAGCAATAGTTAATGATTGTACATATAACGCCATAACATGGTAATCACGAAAGTTCAACTAACCACAACTTTTACAAGATGAATTGCCATAGGTTTACAAGTCTCAAATAAGTCTACGAGTGCAATAGTATAAGTTAACATGTTTCACCCCAAAGTGTGAAAATAGGAAAAAGGGGTATAGAATACTCACATGATCAAATGTATATAATTTACGATTAATAAGAAGTGTAGCAAGCAAGGTTCCAACGTAGTTCTTCACACGGTACCTAAGTATATATAATTACAAGATTTAAATTTTATTGAAATGAGTTTATCGAATCTACGAGGACTAGGGTTCTAAGTCGAATTTGGGGCTCGTCATAATTATATTTAAACAAATGGAACAAATTTATATTTTCTTGCAAATATATATTCAAAGTTGTGAAAAAGAAACAATTATAATATTTAGAAAATTTTATATAAAGTTCAAATAATATATTCTTTTTATAACTAAAAGTTTATTTACCAGATAAACAAAATTAATTTAGAAAGGGATATTTGAACCAATGATCATTTACTAATATTATTTTCCATCCATTTTATAAACAAAAAAAAGACTATTTAAAGATACTTTGTTAAAATTGTTTTATCACCAAAACATTTTTGTTCAATCTTGGAACAATTCTAGAAATCTTTAGAACCTTTGAAAATAGTTAAAGTTCATAAAATAATTTATATATAATTTAAGAATTTTCTATAATTCACCTTTTAGGCTAAAAGCCTTTTTTAAAAAAAAAGATTGCATGAAGGTCCCCGGGTTCGAACCCGGACCTTATGCTTAAGACATATACCCATTAACCATTGAACCAAGGCTTCAGCCGCGTCAATGATTTGTTTTTAATTCACAAAAACCGTGTTTCAAAGATAACCCCAAATCAGCAAGAACCCTAGATTGGTCAAACCCAAAATCGAAGATCAAAGCGATAATGTTTTCGTGAATGAACATGGGGCTTTGATTCCCCATGTGATTTCGAGTCTAAGGACACAATTAATTACCCGATTCGATGTTTATGTAGATAAGAACACTTGCAGACGAGTTGCGACTGAAGCTTGAATTCGTTCAAGGTGCAATTGCTGATGTTAACCAAATTAAACTTGTGTGAATCTTCGAGTGATGCTCACGGTTCTAAGCCCTCAACTACTTAGAAGTTATAATGCTCGAAGGCTGGGTTCAGTCAGACTCAGTTTCGCGATGGAATTGGTAACTATGTGCGATGATTTCAGGTGTTTAGACTGAAATTGCACTTAGGAATCGAGTAGAAACGGTTAACTGATTGTGTGGGTTCAATTAATTTGATTATTATTGATCTTTAATGTTCAAACGGTCTGATGATTGAAAGCAAGTTTAATAGAATGTTTCAAGCTTGAAACCGAAGCTTTAACTCGATTATTACACACCTCTAGTGTCGAATCATGCCAATGAATCGATTGGAAACGGTTTTAGGTTCGTTAATCGACGTTTTAAAGGGTGGCGGGGCTGCCGGATTGTTGGCCGGCGGTGGCCGGAGCCGGTCACCGGTTTTACGGGTTTGAAAAGGGAGGAATGGTTTGGGTTATTTGATAATTACATAATTGACCCCTGTAGTTTGTTTTGTTGTCATTTCATGTCAAAACATTCATTTAAAGTTTTTAAAATTAACAAATTACCCCCTAACTTAACTAGCTTTAAGTTTTAATTTACACTTATTACTTATTTAACATTTATCGGTTATTAATTCTATTAATATTATTATTATTATTATTATTAGAGTTATTATTATTATATTTATTATATATATATATATATATATATTTATTTACTAACTATGCTATTAAGTTTTACTTAATGACCACAAACAAATAAACATGACTAACACACAATTTCATAAGAGACATAAATAGCCCCTACAAAAATAAACGAGGTTAACTATTAATTAACCAAAAATACAAGATGTTACAGTCTCCCCAACTTAAAATAATTTCGTCCCGAAATTAAGATTAAAGCTAAGAGAACAAATGCGGGTATCTCCCCTTCATATGATCCTCACGCTCCCAAGTGAACTTAGCTCCACGTTTGTTTTTCCAACGGACTTTGACGATAGGTGTGGTAGTTGTTCGGGTCTTCTTCAGGGTGCGATCCATAATCTCAACAGGCTTCTCAACGAAATGCAATGACTCATCAATTTGAATTTCCTCTAGTGGAACATGCAAATTTTCATCAGCCAAGCACTTCCTCAGGTTTGAGACATGGAAGACAGGATGAACTCCACTAAGTTCGGAAGGTAGTTCTAGTTTGTAAGCCACTTTCCCAATTCTTTTCAGAATCTTGAAGGGTCCTACAAAACGTGGGGCCAACTTACCCTTCTTCCCAAAACGTACAACACCCTTCCATGGAGAGACCTTAAGAAGAACCATGTCGTTGACTTGAAACTCCAACGGTTTGCGTCTTTTATCGGCATAACTCTTTTGGCGACTTCTAGCCACCTCGAGATTATTTCGTATTTTGGAAATTTTGTCGGTCGTTTCTTGAATAAGTTCCGGACCAGTGATAATACTTTCCCCAATGTCAGTCCAACAGATTGGGGAACGGTATTTACGACCATACAAAGCCTCGAATGGTGCCATTTTGATACTTGAGTGATAACTATTGTTATACGAAAATTCCGCGAGCGGTAAATGCGTATCCCAATCGCCACCAAAATCAAGGACACAAAGACGTAGTAAATCCTCGAGGGTTGGATTGTTTGTTCAGTTTGACCATCGGTTTGAGGATGGTAAGCCGTACTTAAATCCAATTGAGTACCCAAGAGTTCTTGCATCGAAGACCAAAAGTGCGAAGTGAAACGAGCATCTCGATCGGAATAATGTGTAAGGGCACGCCATGACGACTCACAATTTCATCAATGTAGATTCGAGCTAGCCTTGAAACTTTGTACGTATCTCGTATGAGTATGAAATGTGCTGTCTTGGTCAAACGGTCAACGATGACCCAAATACTATCATGACCACGAGGTGTACGAGGTAACTTGGTTATGAAATCCATGGATATATGTTCCCATTTCCACATAGGGATTTCAGGTTGCTCAAGTAAACCACTTGGTCGTTGATGTTCGGCTTTGACCCTTGCACACGTGAGACACTTGGAAACATAAGTCGCGATATCTTTCTTCATTCCAGGCCACCAATATTGACCACACAGGTCCATGTACATCTTATCGGAGCCAGGATGAACGGAATATCGGGTTTGATGAGCTTCGTTCATAATGAAGTGTCGCAGGTTGTCACGATTCGGGATCCATAGTCGATTTAAGAAGTACCACATGCCGTTCGGTTTTGTCTCCAATTTTGACCGAACGTTAGACATCAAATCTTCATCTTTCCCTTCGTCGGTTAGTGCCGCTTGTTGAGCCTCGCGAATGCATAACTCGAGGTCACTATCGATCCTTATGTTTTGGAGCATGATAGTAGCCTCGTTGACATCCACATGAATCTCGGTATCAAATTCTCCTAGCGTATCAAACCATTGCCTTCGATCTCGGATTTCTTGAAGCGAGACAGTCTTGTTGTGGACCTTGCGACTTAATGCGTCGGCTACAACATTCGCCTTTCCAGGGTGATAGCGAATGTCGCAGTCGTAGTCGCTAATCAACTCAATCCAACGTCTTTGTCTCATGTTGAGATCCTTTTGATTGAACACGTGTTGGAGACTCTTATGATCGGTGTAGACTATGCATTGCGTCCCATATAAATAGTGTCGCCAAATCTTCAATGCGAAAACCACAGCACCAAGTTCAAGATCATGAGTTGTGTAGTTCACTTCATGAACCTTCAATTGCCTCGACGCGTATGCTATAACTTTGCCTCGTTGCATGAGAACACAACCAAGACCTTGATTAGAAGCATCACAATATATAGTAAAGTCGTCGTTTCCATCGGGAAGTGTGAGAATAGGAGCGTTACACAACTTGCGTTTCAATGTCTCAAAAGCCTCTTCTTGCTCGGGTCCCCATTCAAATAGTCAATTCTTTTGGGTTAGCGCCGTTAATGGTTTAGCAATCTTCGAGAAATTGCTATGAACCCACGTAATATCCCGCTAAACCCAGAAAAGACGAACCTCGGTTGGGGTTGTGGGAACACACCAATTCTTCACAGCTTCAATTTTAGCAGGATCCACGTGAATTCCTTGGCTATTCACCACATGCCCTAAGAATTGAACTTCCTCCAACCAAAATTCACACTTAGAAAGCTTGGCGTATAATTGCTCCTTCTTCAAAAGCCCAAGTACTTGTCGCAAGTGTGTCTCGTGATCGATTTTTGTCTTGGAATATATAAGGATGTCATCAATAAACACGATCACGAACTTATCCAAATACGGTTTACATACTCGATTCATGAGATCCATGAATACCGCAGGCGCATTGGTCAGGCCAAAAGGCATGACCATGAACTCGTAGTGTCCATATCGAGTACGGAAAGCGGTCTTTGGAATGTCATCATCATGAACACGTAATTGATGATACCCAGAACGTAGATCGATCTTTGAGAATTGAGTTGCTCCTTGAAGTTGGTCGAAGAGGTCATCGATTCGAGGAAGAGGGTATCGGTTTTTGATAGTAAGCTTGTTGAGTTCGCGGTAATCGATGCACATACGGAATGAACCATCCTTCTTCTTCACAAATAGTACAGGTGCACCCCACGGCGATGAACTAGGGCGAATAAAACCCTTATCGGTCAACTCTTGCAGTTGACTAGCGAGTTCTTGCATTTCAGAAGGTGCAAGGCGATAAGGCGATTTAGCCACAGGTTTGCGCCAGGGATTAAATCAATCTTGAATTCAACTTCTCGCATGGGAGGTAACCCTTTAAGGTCCTCGGGAAAAACTTCTGGAAAGTCCTGCACAACAGGGATGTCCTTCAACTCCTTACCCTTTGCTTTCGTATTAACTACATATGCCATGAAAGCCATGTAGTTTTTACTTAAGCACTTGCGAGCCTTGATACAAGACATGAGTTTGAGTCTTGGGATGATTTCTCCCCAAAGACCTTCAAAGTATCTCCAGTCGGTAAAGGAATTCGGATACACTTCTCAAAACATAGAATTTCCGCACGATGTTCGGCTAACCAATCCATACCAATGATAACATCAAAGCTTCCCAATTGCATAGGAATAAGGTCGACGAAGAACTCGTGTTCGTTAAGGCTTAAAGTGCAGTCACGTATTACGACGTCCACAACAATAGATTTTCCATCGGCGACTTCGACCGTGAAAGATCTTTCTAGGTTGACGCGCGGTTTAGAAAGTAAAGACTCCAATTCCAAGGACACGAAACTCCTATCGGCACCCGAATCAAACAATACAGATGCATAATGATTATTTACAAGATACATACCTGTTTGGTAACAACCTATTATTGATATGATGAACATAGGTAGGAAATTTTGCAAGACAAGAAAAGGACTAGAAGAAATTTAACGGCGTACCATTCACCACGTCGTTGTTGGCTTGCGCTTGGTTGGCGTTGATGTTGAAAGCCCTTCCACGAGCCGGTGGCACAGTTCCCGCATTGTGAGGACATTGAGGGTGAATATGGCCAGCCTCGCCACAGTTGTAGCAGGTTCGGTTGGTAAGCATGGCAGTGTTATTTGGTGCACGAAGACAAGTAGCCACCAAATGACCATACTTTCCACACAACGAGCAGACTCGGCATGGAATGTTGCTTGAATGATGGTACTTGCACGTGTTACACATAGGATGTGGACTAGCATAAACTTTAGCCATGGGAGCTTGATTCGCAACCACCATTTGTTTTTTAGGAGCATTAGGGGCGGTCACAGCGTAGTTGCGTGTCGGGGTGAACTTACGCTTCTTGTTTTGAGAAGATGACTCGGCCTTTACCTCCTTTGTTGCCTCGGGTGTCACCTTCGCTATAGCCTTGGAACCCTTTGCCGACATCGTGCCAGCTCTTATATGATTCTCGGTGAGCTGTGTAGTGATAGTGATCGCTTCCTCCAAAGTTGTGGGCCTACTACCCACCACAGCATCTTGAATTTGAGATGGCACCCCCTTGATAAATTTCTCGATGTTACGGGGCACGGTGTCCACCATGTGTGGTAGAAGCATACTCAACTCATGATGTCGGGTGGAATAAGCCAAATGATTCCCACCATCTTGTTTAAGATTCCAGAATTCCTCTTCTAGCTTTTGTAACTCGCTCCTTGGACAAAACTTTTGAATCATAACCTCCTTGAACTCCTCCCAGGACAAGGCCAAAGCAATCTCAGTTCCACAGTTTCTCTTCTCACTATTCCACCATGTGAGTGCTTGTTGTTGAAGAACACTTGTGGCATAGCGAACCTTGAACTCGTTGGGACACTCGCTAACAATGAACGTATTCTCCATACTTTCAAACCACTCGAGAAGTCCAGTGGCTCCTTCTTTTCCACTAAAGCTAGTGGGTTTGCACGAGTTAAAGTGTTTGAAGGTGCAAGTACGGTTGTTCCCTTGTTGATTGTTCCCATTTTGATTGTTGCTATTGTCTCCATTAGCACCACTATTGTTCCTATTGGTGTTGTTGTTGTTGCTATTAGCCATTAGTGTGCTATTGAGTTCAGCCACCATAGTCGGGAGAACGGCAGCCATTTGTCGCGCAATCATGGCAGCCAGCTTACGGTCGGAACTTCCACGCTTTCCATGGTGACGAGACATGCTGGATATACAAAAATGAGTTAGTTACATGAGCGGGGATAACAGAGGATAGTAGTTTAACAAAGATAAGCTAAGGGTTTTAAGGTACACGTGATGTTTCCATTTGGTAACGCATTACCATTTGAAACGTTGACATGTCAAGGTGAATTGAACCATTTACCTTAGAAACTTGTGTATGTTGACCATAGTTTATCACTCATCCCAGAAATCCCCAGGTAAGCATAACTAGTCCCGTAGGATTTATGCGATATGCTTGCCTTAGCCCGAGGGCCTTTTGCCAGGAAAACCAGGATACAGGTGTCTATGTGTCACACAATATTTCTTAGGTTCGTAGGATCAAAACCTTGATGAGATTTATATAGATTAGACATAACGTCTAAAGATCCAAGTCATAACATAAGCATGAGATTCCACGTGTCGACGAGAATAAGATTAAGAGAGTTCATGTTCGGGGAGAGTCAAAGAGTCAAAGTTAAGTTTAGGGAGACAAATAACAATGTTTAGGCAATCCTATGCTAAGGCATCAAATTGCACATAAGAGGCATAGCATTATGTAGCATGAAAAGTATATAATTTACAAGATAGAAATATAATTCTATAAGGTTCATGCATACTATAGCCTAGGTCACCATTTCTAATAACCTAGATCCCTATAGTTATGGGCTCTGATACCAATCTGTCACACCCCAACCTTGACGCGGAAACGTCGAGGAGTGAGAGTTAAGATCGTTCATAGCCACATAACGCTATTAATAATCCAAATATATTTTACACATAAGTTTCATTTGTCACATTACAAATATAAGCCTCAAAGGATATAAAAGCATAACATAAAATGTAACAATTCATTCTATTTTATTTATTAATCTAGGTCCATTCCTAGATGTGCAAGCTTCAATGTGTAGATAATCAAACTTGGGCATTTCCTGAAACATGTTAAAAATAAAGAGTCAATAATAATGTTGGTGAGCATTCCATAGTTTTAAATACATAGATTATATAAAAGATGGCAATTCAAGTCATAAATTAGTGAATAAAGTGATTAGGGATGTTATGATCAATGCAACAATCAAACCTCGACAAATTTTTACAAGTCTCAAACGTTTACAAGATTATACGATCAGCTAAGTGTACTTGGATCAACCAAGGCAGGCTTGTCTTGCCCATAGATCTATGACTTCGCTGGGCTAGCAATAGTTAATGATTGTACATATAACGCCATAACATGGTAATCACGAAAGTTCAACTAACCACAACTTTTACAAGATGAATTGCCATAGGTTTACAAGTCTCAAATAAGTCTACGAGTGCAATAGTATAAGTTAACATGTTTCACCCCAAAGTGTGAAAATAGGAAAAAGGGGTATAGAATACTCACATGATCAAATGTATATAATTTACGATTAATAAGAAGTGTAGCAAGCAAGGTTCCAACGTAGTTCTTCACACGGTACCTAAGTATATATAATTACAAGATTTAAATTTTATTGAAATGAGTTTATCGAATCTACGAGGACTAGGGTTCTAAGTCGAATTTGGGGCTCGTCAATAATTATATTTAAACAAATGGAACAAATTTATATTTTCTTGCAAATATATATTCAAAGTTGTGAAAAAGAAACAATTATAATAATTTAGAAAATTTTATATAAAGTTCAAATAATATAATCTTTTTATAACTAAAAGTTTATTTACCAGATAAACAAAATTAATTTAGAAAGGGATATTTGAACCAATGACCATTTACTAATATTATTTTCCATCCATTTTATAAACAAAAAAAAGACTATTTAAAGATACTTTGTTAAAATTGTTTTATCACCAAAACATTTTTGTTCAATCTTGGAACAATTCTAGAAATCTTTAGAACCTTTGAAAATAGTTAAAGTTCATAAAAATAATTTATATATAATTTAAGAATTTTCTAAAATCACCTTTTAGGCTAAAAGCCTTTTTTTAAAAAAAAAGATTGCATGAAGGTCCCCGGGTTCGAACCCGGGACTTATGCTTAAGACATATACCCATTAACCATTGAACCAAGGCTTCAGCCGCGTCAATGATTTGTTTTTAATTCACAAAAACCGTGTTTCAAAGATAACCCCAAATCAGCAAGAACCCTAGATTGGTCAAACCCAAAATCGAAGATCAAAGCGATAATGTTTTCGTGAATGAACATGGGGCTTTGATTCCCCATGTGATTCGAGTCTAAGGACACAATTAATTACCCGATTCGATGTTTATGTAGATAAGAACACTTGCAGACGAGTTGCGACTGAAGCTTGAATTCGTTCAAGGTGCAATTGCTGATGTTAACCAAATTAAACTTGTGTGAATCTTCGAGTGATGCTCACGGTTCTAAGCCCTCAACTACTTAGAAGTTATAATGCTCGAAGGCGGGTTCAGTCAGACTCAGTTTCGCGATGGAATTGGTAACTATGTGCGATGATTTCAGGTGTTTAGACTGAAATTGCACTTAGGAATCGAGTAGAAACGGTTAACTGATTGTGTGGGTTCAATTAATTTGATTATTATTGATCTTTAATGTTCAAACGGTCTGATGATTGAAAGCAAGTTTAATAGAATGTTTCAAGCTTGAAACCGAAGCTTTACTCGATTAAACTCGATTATTACACACCTCTAGTGTCGAATCATGCCAATGAATCGATTGGAAACGGTTTTAGGTTCGTTAATCGACGTTTTAAAGGGTGGCGGGGCTGCCGGATTGTTGGCCGGCGGTGGCCGGAGCCGGTCACCGGTTTTACGGGTTTGAAAAGGGAGGAATGGTTTGGGTTATTTGATAATTACATAATTGACCCCTGTAGTTTGTTTTGTTGTCATTTCATGTCAAAACATTCATTTAAAGTTTTTAAAATTAACAAATTACCCCCTAACTTAACTAGCTTTAAGTTTTAATTTACAACTTATTACTTATTTAACATTATCGGTTATTAATTCTATTAATATTATTATTATTATTATTATTATTAGAGTTATTATTATTATATTTATTATATATATATATATTTATTTATTTACTAACTATGCTATTAAGTTTTACTTAATGACCACAAACAAATAAACATGACTAACACACAATTTCATAAAGAGACATAAATAGCCCTTACAAAAATAAACGAGGTTAACTATTAATTAACCAAAAATACAAGATGTTACATCAGTTTCATTCGCTCGACTGAACCAATCGCTTAGTTCAGCCGCACGATTGAACCAATCGCATAGTTCATTCGCACGGATAGCCCATTCACATCACCCAGTCGCACCAGTTTGACAGTTTGGTTAGTACTCTTAAAAGTTAATCGAGATGGAAGATCAGATGTCAGCGTTTACTGCCGGTAAGGACTCAAGGATCCAGAACCTACTGTTGCTTGAGAGTGAGGTGGGGAATCATAATAAACCACCAAAATTCTTAACGTTAGATGAGTTTCCCCACTGGAAACAACGTTTTGAGATCTACCTCAATGGAGTGGATCCAAATTTGTGGGAAGCTATCGAGATTGGGTATAGTATGCCGGTAGGAGCAGATGGGGTAAAGCTTACTTTGGGAGGGATGACTGATGCTCAGAAAGTCAAGTATAATGCAGAGAAGAGAGTTTATGCATTGATTACACACTCTATTCCTAAAGATATTTTTCACCAGTACTCGGAGAATAAGCAGGCCAAGAAATTGTGGGATGAGCTGGAAAAGAGATACGACGGGAATGCTTCACTGAAGGCAATTAAAGCTAAGGAACTGAAGAAGGAGTTTGACAACTTCTCATCGATGGGAAACGAGAGTTTGGACGATGTTATTGATAGATTCTACCATCTGATGAGTGAACTGCATACACATGGTGTTGCTACTACCATGGAAGAAAAAGTGTCAATTTTGTAGATGGATTGCCAGAAAAGTGGGCTTAATTTGTGTCAAATCTGAGACAGAATGAGATGCTAGCAAAGTTGGATATAATGACTTCATTCTAAAGCTGCGAGAAGAAGCACTCAGGATGAAGTACAGAGCTCAGAAGTCTTCGTACACTCAAAATCCAGCTCTGTACAATGCCACGCCTCAAGCTAAGACGTCTGGAGCACCTCTTCAGACTGCATTTGTGTCTAGCTCATCGGTTCCTTCACAAGCTTCTCCTTCAGGTTCAGAAACGTCAGGGTCTTCTTGTACCCATTACATTGGAACTGAAGCAAATGCTACTAGACTGAAGACCGAGAATCTCGGTAATGTGACTGTGGAAGTAGCTCGATAGCACATGGATCTTTTGGTAGCAGTGGTTCATTCTTATGATGGACTGGTTGCTGGGAAGATCGGAAACTGCCATCTGGCAGATGAGGACCACAAGCAGGTGGATGAAATGGAGCTGGAAAGAATGGACATTATGTGGGCCTTAGCTAGTGTTGTTCGGAGGGCGAAGAAGTTTGTGAAAAAGACCGGACAAAACTTGGTTGCTACTAAGGATACCACATTTGGCTTTGACAAGAGTAAAGTGACCTGCTTTAACTGTGGAGACAAGGGGCACTTCAAGAGAGAATGTGTGAAGCCAAAGAAGACTGGGAACAAGAACCCATTCTCATCCTTCACTCGTCAAGACAAGCAAGATAGCAGTTCTACTTCATCAAGCAGGATCCTAAAGCCTTGACTGCTCATGATGATGAAGGACATGACTGGAGCTTTCGGTTTGTCTGTCCAGGGGAATCAAATGTTGCCAGTGTCGAAGATTTAGATGATGATTCTGTGAGTGAGGGAGATATTGCAGTTGAGATAGCAATGTCAATATGTCAAATATTGAAGAGACAACTGCAACTGAGGTCAGCTACAAGCCTGAAGAAGAGATTTCAATAGCAAAGAAAGAATCACCAGAACCAGAGACATCTGATGTTGCGTTGATGGCTAACTCTACTAAACCTCCTCAGGTATGTACCACTGACCAACTGTTTAAAAATCATGCTTGTTCTGATTGTGATACTTTTAGAGATAGCATAGATGAGAAATTTGCTAGGTTATTAGATCATAATGATAACTTAGTAAAGGATTTGCAACTGTGCACTGAGGCTAATAGAGTTTTAAAACAAAATGAGCATAGTTACAAAGAAAAGATAGACCTTTTGACTAAACAGCTTAGGGAAACTGAAGTAGTTGCATTTAACCAAGCTAATGACATTAGGTACTATCTTAATCCCTAGAAGACACTAAGAAGCAAAAGACAGTTTTAGAAGTAGAAGTAAACTCATTAAAACAAAAACTGCACAGTTGGACAAGTTCATCACACATTGTCCGACACTTAGTGAGAGAAAGAAACAACGGGGAGGGTTTGGGTTATAAAGTGGTTCCTCCACCACCTGAGACCTTGATGAACACGAAGAGTAGACCAATAAATAATAACCCCATCAAGGATCATGTGGTGTCTACTCCTCTTGCTAGTGATCCAGATTCGTCATGTTCATCAATTGAATCTGGAACAAAACAAAAAGAGGCCACTTCAAAAGCAAAGGGTAAAATGCCTTGTGTTAATCTGGAAAAAGAATTTGAAAAGGTTAATATAAAGTCCAGGTCAAACAAAGTCAAATCTGAATCTAAAAGGACTGCTAATGTTAATCTTTCACAAGCTTCATGTCAAAAACCAGTTAACCAAAAGGAAAAAGATATTAAAAATGTTAAAACAATTAATTTTGTTAAACAGGAGAAAACATCAAAAGACATAAAGTCAAAACCCAAACTAAGTGATGTAACTAGGGTGTCACACACATCTCCACAAAGAAAGTTTAATCATAAAGTTAATAGCAGGTCATGCTACAATTGTGGAGAGTGTGGACACATTGCTTCCTTTTGTCCTTATTATCAGACACCTAGGAAGAAGATTGAACTTCAGAATTCAAAACCTAGGGCTTATGAGAGGAGTTCTTTAACTCCACCTAGACGAACTAGCGAACCTAACGTTCAACCCGTTAGCCAGTCGACTGTTTATCACAAACAGGCATTGCACAAATCTGGCTTATGGAAAGAGAATTCATCCTCTGTGTCTGATAAGAATGACAAGAAGGAACCTGAGCTTCCCTCATCCTCTAAGGGACAATGGGTTGAATTCATGATGTGTGATGCCTCTGGGAAACCCAAGCCAGTAAAGGCTTGGGTTCCTAACCTAAACTAATGTTTTTACTTTGTATGTGCAGGGTGTTCACTACAGTGCTGAAAACAACACATGGATTGTAGACAGCGGAGCATCCAGGCACATGACAGGAAACAGGGCTCTTTTATCAAACGTCAAGCAAATAAAAGGAGGGCATGTTTCATTTGCTGGAAACAAGGGAGGCTATATCACAGCTCAGGGAGAAGTTGGAAATCAGAAAGTTAAGTTTGATAGGGTGAACTACGTTCAGCAACTTCAAAACAACTTACTTTCTGTTTCCCAAATTTGTGATAAAGGTTTTAAAGTCATATTCGACAACAAGAAGTGTTACGTCCTAAAGAAAGACTACGTGATTCTGGAGGACCAAGTGCTGATGACAGCTTCAAGATATAAAGACCTTTATGTTTTGGATCTCTCAACAGCCTCTACAACGGACCATGAAGTTCAATGCTTTCTGTCAAAATCCACTGAGAAGGACTCCATCTCCTGGCATAGGAGAATGGGACACATCAATCAACGGAAGATGAATCACTTGATCCAGAAGGATCTTGTGAGAGGAGTTAATGTCAAGAATTTCCAACTTCCTGATTTTTGTGTAGCTTACAAGAAAGGCAAACAGACAAAGAAGTCTCATAAGGAAAAGAAAGTTCATACAATAGAACTTCATCTTGAACATCTTCACATGGATCTGTTTGGTCCAGTCAGTACAAAGAGCATTGCAGGTGACTTGTACTGTTTTGTGGTTACCGATGACTACACAAAATTTTCTTGGGTAATGTTTCTGAAGTCCAAATCAGAAACATTTGAGTCATTCTAGGAGTTAGTAACCACACTAGAATCTCTCTACAAGCTGAAGGTGAGACAAGTACGCTCAGACAATGGGACTGAATTCAAGAATCGGTGGATGGAGGCTTACTACAAGGAAAAAGGAATTATGCATCAATTCACTTCTGCATACACGCCTCAGATGAATGGTGTTGCTGAGAGAAAGAACAAAAGCTTGATAGAGACAGCACGGACAATGCTGGCAGAATCGAAACTGCCTATCCAATTCTGGAATGAGGCAGTGGCTAATGCGTGTTATACACTGAATTGAGTTCTGATAGTCGAGCTCCACGGAAAGACATGTTACAAGCTACTACAATGACGTAAACCTAATCTGGAGTATCTCGAACCTTTTGGCGCGCCATGTACACTTCTGAAGAAGACTCAAGAAGGTAAATTCAGCGAGAAGGCTGATGAAGGAATCTTCCTAGGATACAACATACCGAACAAGAGAGTTTACAACAACTCAACGGGTCTAGTAGAAGTGTGGTGTAATGTTGATGTTCAGAGATATACCACACCACCTACTGGCAAAGGACCCGCCTACTTTTTTGACTATGATGGATTCTTTAAGTCCTTCAACATCCCTATCTCTCCTTCTGATGATGAGTTGGCTACTCGAATGATGGATGATATCTTGAATACACCATCTCTTGATCCAACATCATCGAGTTCACAGGGAGAATCATCTACTCAGTCAGGGGGAGTAGTCGACGTCAGTGACTCCTCCTCTGAAGATGAGGCTATAGAAGATGATCAGAACAGTCAGGAGCAACAGGTTCCAGTTCCTGAAAGTCCACAAGCGTCTAACGGTGATGCACCTTTGACTTCGGAACCTCAGACTCCTTTTACCTCAGATGCAGAACCAAATATTCATAATCTTGGCTCTGAGGTAGCAGTTCCTACTACTCCAGGATCACGTCTAAACGTCTATCATCCCTTAGAAAATGTCATTGGGGATGTCAGATAAGGAGTACAAACCCGGAATTAGCTGTACTCAGCTGATTATGCCTATGTTATGGAAAAGGGATACATTCATGATGGTGCTTATCGGTGTTTTGTCTCGCAGTTTGAGCCAAAATACGTCAGTGATGCACTAAACGATGAGGTATGGGTGAGTGCCATGCAAGAAGAACTTTTTTAGTTTAAGAAGTTAGGAGTATGGACTCTGGTAGATAGACCTAAAGGTGCTAAGGTCATTGGCACCAAATGGGTCTTGAAATGCAAGAAGGATGACCAAGGGGTCATTATCAGGAACAAGGCTCGACTGGTTGTTCAGGGATTTCACCAAGTCGAGGGGATTGACTACAATGAAGTGTTTGCACCAGTGGCAAGGATGGAAGCCATCAGTATCTTCCTTGCCTATGCATCGTATATGAAGATTAAAGTCTATTAATAAGATGTGAAGAGTGCATTCCTTCATGGGAAAATTCGAGAGACAGTGTATGTCAGTCAACCCGAGGGATTTGAAGATCCTTATCATCGGGACAGAGTTTACAAACTTGACAAGGCCTTATACGGGCTTCATCAAGCTCCACGGGCCTGGTATGAGAAACTCTCAACTCATCTTGTGAAACATGGATTTCGCAGGGGAGTCATTGACTGCATACTGTTCATCAAAGAAAAAGATGGAGACCTACTGCTAGTACAAATCTATGTCGATGACATAATCTTCGGTTCAAAGAACGAAGAATTATGCAAAGAGTTTGAAGCAGTTATGAAGAAAGAGTTTGAGATGAGTGCTATGGGGGAGATGAAATTCTTTCTCGGGTTACAGGTGGATCAGACACCAAATGGGATCTTTCTACATCAGACCAAGTATGTGGGAGACATTGTCAGTCGGTTTGAAATGGAGAATGCTTCTGTAGCTGGGACTCCACTTGCTACAAATCATGATATAGCCCCTGATGAAAATGGAGATCTGGTAGATGCTACAATGTACCGAGGAATGATTGGATCCCTCATGTATCTCACTGCCTCAAGACCTGATATCATGTATGCTACATGTTTATGTTCTAGATATCAGGCTAAGCCTAAGGTTAACCATCTGATCGGGGTCAAAAGGATATTTCGTTATCTGAATGGTACACCCACATTTGGGTTGTGGTATTCTCATGATGATGACTTTGAGCTCATGGCGTATAGTGACTCGGATTACGGGGGCTGCAAGATGAACTACAAGTCTACATCAGCAGGGTGTCAATTCTTTGGGAGGAGATTACTTACCTGGCAGTGTAAGAAGCAGACCTCGGTTGCATTGTCAACCTGTGAAGCCGAATACGTTGCTGCTGCAAGTTGCTGTTACAAATCATCTGGATTCAACAGCAAATGCGGGATTACGGTTTAAAGTTTTCTTCTACTCCTATCTTTGTTGATAACTCTGCTGCAATTACAGTAACTAAAAATCCGGTACAACATCCAAATACCAAACACATGGTATTAAATACCATTTCATAAGAGACTGTTTTGAAAAGAACTTAATTGATGTGGTAAAAATTATACTGACTTTCAACGCGCTGACCTCTATACAAAAGCCTTTGATAAACCATGTTTTCTATATTTTTTAGAGGTCAACGGCGTTAAAAAGCAAAGTGATGTTATTCCAGATGATGATCATGTGTAGTCCGATGCATCGTAGTTATATTTTTCTTTTTCAATTTTTCTTTATTTATTTTTATTCTGTTTAAATTAAATTCATGTTATTTAGCTGTCTGTTAAAATCCTAAAATAATTTAATCCAGTATGATTTTAGACTTTTAGGGGGAGAGTAGGTCAGCTAGTAACATAAAAAAAACGAGGGAAAAGGAGTAGATAGCCGATATAAGGTAGATTGTATCTGTGATACCAATTCAAACCTGTTGGAAAATGATAGTACACGGGAACAAATCAAAAGGGACTTTAAAATTTAATTTAGAAAAGATGTAAAATTCAAAGTATAAGTCTGTGTAGTCTAAGCAATATAAAAAGGAAAGATGATTGAAAAACTAGTAACTACTAAGGTAACACAAAGAAAGTAGACCTAGAGGTTGCTAGACCACAAATGATATGTCGGTAGATTCAGCACAATAGATGAGTAGACCTGACTGGTGATTTCAAGATCAAACTAAGTTGTTCAACTGACTATGGGCTGCCCTCTTATCACTGGTTAACACAATCAACAATATTTCAATAAGGGGTAATGAGCATGTAAACGCCACAAATGTGTGCGGATGACCAAAATAGAGCAAAAGCACGAAAAAAATGAAAGACAAATGCTATCAAGCTAATGGCATATGTTGTTGATGCATTCTGTGCAAAAGAAAATTTAGTTTCTCTAACAAGAAGATAGGTTGTGTGCCTCTCTGCTATGCGATGGCACTGACCTGAGGATAAGCATAACCTAGATATTCTAGACTTCATTTTTGTTTGCCGCATCTCTGTTGTGCGATGGCACTGACCTGAGAATTGGTTTCTCTTTGAAAGCTCTAAAAATAGTCTCTTCTTGTAAAAATACCCGTAGACCGCTCAAAAAGCTCCTGAGGAATGTTGATTACCATATAAGTGTGGGATCCACAAATGTCAGTTGAAATAATTAAATCTAAAATTATCACCAGTTTGTGTCTAAAGTCTGTGCATGGATTTAAGAGGACAAATATACTGACAATCATTGTGGCTGCAATTCTTGAAAGTTCAAATCAATATGGGAATCTAATAGTACCAGTGTGATTTCTTAAATTTGCTAAAGACTCTAGATGAAAAACAAGAAGTGAGCATCTAAAGATTTTGATAACAAGTTCCAAATGATTTGACTTGCCTGTATGATTCCAAAATTGAATTGGTCCAGGTGTGGTCAAACTAAATTGAAGCTGACTATTCTGGAACCAAATCATATCTCTCACAAAAAGTCAAAAACAAGTTTTATTTTTGTATTTAGTTTAAGTTTCTAGTTAGTTAGTCATGTTTGTTTGTTTGTCGGACTACATCATGAAATTCAGTAAGGGATTAATTCACCTAAAAGGGTCATGTCTGAGATGGCCACATGTGTTTTTCAAAGTTTAAAAGGGTCACGTCTGAGGTGACTAAATTGTTTAAAATGATCACGTCTGAGGTGATCCAAAGTTTTTCAAGTTAAAAGGATCATGTCTGAGATGATCAAATGCTTATAATGTTGATTCTATAGTTTGAAAAGGGTTTAAATGTAAAATGGTAAGAAATGCAGAAATTTTCATAAGTATGACCCATTCGCACGAATGGACCATTAGTATGGACTTATCATACGAATGGGAGCCATTCGTACGAATGGACCATGAGTATGGACCATCCAACCGAATGGCCCATACGAATGATCAAGTCAGATGTTTAAGTGCGAATGAATGAGTAAGTCGCATGACTGAATTCCAGTCGGACGATTGAATGGGGTGACTAAACCAATCGCACGACTGAGGCCCATTCGTCCGAATGAAATGTGCGTATGAGCCCAGTCGTACGATTGAATTTAGGGTTAGTATAAATAGAGAGAGAGTCGGTCGCAGAGACTCACCATTCTCAAATTTACCCTAAATCGCACGACTAAAGTTACGCTGCCCAAATTTCGTTTGATCATTATAAACCCTTGATTGTCACCTACTGACCATTTGCATTGACTCTACAGGTAATTTGCGGTGCAGAAACACTACCAAATCATTCAATTTCACACTGAATCTGAACAATCGGACTCATTAGAATAACCGTGACTTTTGTGGCAAAATAACCTAACTAAACGACGTAAACAAATGAAATTAAAGGTGTTAGATGTTAAACAAATGGATTCCGAGTCTAATGAACCAGAACACGAAGTCTAAAACTCAAAATTGGTGAAAAATTGAATTTGAATTGAACTGACAGAACGACATGCGAATGGACAGGTTGATGAACTTCAGTCACACGACTGAAGAGTGCGAACAGCTTAACCGCACGACTGAACCATGCGTATGAGTTCAGTCTCACGACTAGTGTAACCGCATGAGGCTACATACGCATGAGTCCAGTCGCACACTCAGTAGTACGTATGAGTCATTCGCACAACTGAATCCCAGTCGCACAGTCTCATTCGCATGACAGAAAAGAATTTTGTTCAAGTCCAAGTGTTTCATGACAATCTTAGCCAATGGGTACTAATGTTTACTTTCCTTGTGTAACAGATGGCAAGTCGCTGGACTATGAGTACAAAGCATAATATTTGTGCTCATCTGGATCTGACATCCAGAAATGCTTCAGACTTCTCTGGCATTATCTCCTTCCTAAGAAGATCGAGGATCGCACACGCTATATCTACTCCTGTACACCTTATCGTTCTATTCAGCAGGCCTTCTGGGAAGGTGCGGTGGTTGATCGATCCTCTGAGCCTCACTGTATCAAAGGTACTATCTTTGGAGAGGCTATAGCTATCACAAAGGAGGATCTTAGGATCGTGTTGCAGTTTGGGGACGATGCTGACTGTCCTACTAGATTACACCCCCTTACTGTCAGAGGATGTTTTCTTCGAGCCAAGTACTCTGGGGACATCAATGCTGGGGTGCTCAAAAAGAGCAACCTCTGTCCCCAGTTCAAGTATCTTGCTCATGTATTGCTGAAATGCATAGCATCCAGGAAGGGAGGATTTGATGAGCTGTCTGACCAGATCCAGAACGCTTATGTTGCGTTGGTGCTGAACCATCCGTTTAGCTTCTCCAGGATGATCTTCACCTACTTGGTGGAGAACATTGAGGGGAAAGGGAAGGAGGGCTTCTGCATGTACCCCCGATTCATGAAGATGATTATAGACCAGAAGCTCCCCTCCCTGCCAAAGGAGAAGGATGATGCTGTTGTGCTTGAGGTGATGGATGATACCACCTTGGGCAGGATGAAGGTATACAGGGGGAAGCAGGTAAAACCCCTGTCAGGAGATTTTTTGGCCATCTGGCCCGTGAGAACTATATGGTGCCAGCTAGGAGGAAGTGGCGCCATAACGACAGTGATTCTGATGTTGAGCAGATTGCTCTACCCGCCGATGACTCTGATGATGATGACGGTGGGGATGCTGGAGATGACATGCCCATTCCACCGAGGGCGCAACTACAGATGTTATACCTCCAGTATCTGCCTCTATGGGAGACATAGCTGAGTCAGCCGGGTTCCACCAGGACTTTATACCTGGTGAGGAGGAAGAAGAGTCAGATGAGGAGCCATTGACTAGGACTGTGGAAAGCAAGGTTGTTCCCACAGAGCATGGACTCTGGGCGGTTGGTGAACGCCCCAGTGGATTAGGGAGACTGCTATGACCAAACCTATGCCCCTGAGTCTGCTAGTCGTGTTCTAGGGGGAGCATCCACCTCGACTGGATCGAGGAAGAAAAGGATGGCTCAGCCCCACGGCCAGAAGAATAAGAGGAGAAGACTCACTTTCGTCACCACCACAGCCACTACATCTACCACCACCACTACCACTTCTACAGCCACACCATCCACCACCACAGCTACCACACCCACCACAGCTACCATTACCACCACCACACCTCCCACCACTGTACATATGCCAACCACCACCATATCTTTCACTCCTACATCACCTCCACTATCTCACAGACCCAACCCCATCTTCACCATAACCACCACCACCACCACTAGCCACCAAGCAGGACCCTCATCTCATCCCGCACATATATATGGATCTCATCTACCTCAATTGGGGTAGAGGACCAGCTTTCAGCGTTAAACCGTATGGTGATGCGACTGTTAGCTGCTGATGAAGACAAGACTGCGCAGATCCGACAGCTTGCAGATCTCACAGCTGCGCAGTCACACCAGATCTCAGAGCAGGCTCGGCTGATCGAGGAGCAGGCCCAGCAAATGGCTGCTCAGAGCCACGAGATCGCCCAACTCCAAGAGCATAGAGTCACATCTGCTAAGAAGATTGAGGATTTGGAGAATGCTAAGAAGACCATCATGCTCAAACTTAAGGGATCTAAAGATGAGCCTCTGAAGATTAAAGAGGAAGATGGTGATGATGGTGATGATGATGATGATGAGGATGATAATGAAGATGATGATGATGAGACTGAGGATGATGAGGGGATGGAGGATGAGAGGACCAAGAGAGGAATGAGGATGATGATGAAGAAGGAGGCGATGCGCTGCATCTACCTCTGCTCAAGGTCAAGAGAGGAGGTCTAAGAAGAATCAAGACCAACAAGCTTCATCGTCTGCTCCACCAAGTGATGACCCAGTAATCCAGACAAAAGTAATGATTAGATGTCTATGTATTTGATTACTTTTGTATTTGAATCATGTATTTAAACTTATGTATTTAATGGTTATATTAAGATTAATGCTTTTTCTGTTTTGATTATTAACTAATGGTTGATGTGCTACATGTTTATATCAAACAGATCCAAACTATCAGAGGGATGAGTTCGATGTTGCTCCCCTTCAGCAGATCAAGACTCATCTAACTATGATTCTTGATCTACAAGGGATCGTCAGAAGGTCGGTGAGTTATACCCCTGAAGAAGGGGAAATAATTCATGATCTATCAAATGAGCAACTAGCTGAGATCTTCAAGCTAAATCCCGATGAGATTGTGAACGATGCTCCAACGTGCGACTCGACAAGTGACGAAGAGCTCAACGATGTTGATGAAATAGATATAGAAGATGTCACTGTAGAGCACTACCCTCAGTATGCTGACAATGAGGGAAATGTGGTACCCAATCTGGGTGAATCCTTTGTCAGTGATACATTGAGGTGTTAGACAAAATGGAGCAGGAGTCAGAGAAGAAAGAGGGATCGGCCCAAGCCTCAAATGATGATGTTGATATCCGAAAGGCTGAATGGGCTGCCTGTTTTGAAGAAGTTAGAGCCCAACGCGCTGCACCTAAACAGGACGCCTACACCAAACTCTACAGAGTTAAGAAACATCATAAGGTGTCAGGCAGGATTGTAGCATGGGCATATTTTGAGGACCTTAACGTTTATGTCGTTAAGAGGGAGAAGGGCATAGAGTACTTTAGATTTCCACATGATCTAAAGACTCTACCAGGTTTTGAACTCAACCAGTTGGCCAAGCTGAAGTTGTTGTATGCTGACCCGAGAAAGATGTCAGGCTGGTTTGAGGCTGGCCTAAGAAAGAGTACCACACCAGGTGGATTAACTTCAGACCCCAACAACCTACAAGGTACATCAGAAGGTCTGAAGTTGATGCCATTACTGGAAAGCCAAAGATAGTGTTGAAGTGGAGTCCTCCGCGCACGATGTCAAGAATCCCACTCAAGGAAATGCCACAGGACTTCACTCCACACTTTAAGTGGTGGTACTACGATTGGAGGACAGGAGAAGCGGTCATAGTCCTAAACAAAAAGGGCCAAATGGATACCATCAGGGTATTTGACTCAATGTGGCTTACCAACTTGTCAGCTAATGATGTCTACACTCTATACAAGTGGCCATTGTTCTATGATACGCAAGATATAGTACAAGCCCTCCAGTTCCAGAATGTTATAAGATTCTGTTTTGCATTTGAGATTCATGCAGGAGTCACAAAAGAGGATAAGTACAAGAAGTATGAGGAAGTAATGAAGACAACAAGACATTAGAGAGATCTAGGTCCAAGGGGGAGTTTGTTGGTACATGTATGTCCCTAGATCATGAAATGAATGTAATAGATCTTGTTTGTCTAATTCTGATGTAATGGTTGGTGTGATTAATGAAATGATATTGATTGTCTGTTATTTATAATGTTTAATATTTCATTAATGAGTCGATGTTGAATTGGTTAATTAGGTTTATGATTGTTTGAAGTGTTATGCATAATGTTATAATATTGAATGCACTCAAATTTGGTGAAGTGAAGTTCTCATGCGTCCGACTGGACCATGCGGCCCAACAGTGGTCATGCGTCCGAATGGCCATGCGACTGAGTGTCCATGCGCCTAAATAGTCCATACGCTTGAACAACTTCATGCGACTGACTCAGGCACACGACTGAACACTCAGCCGTGCGGATGAATCAACCGCATGGTTCAATCGCACGACTGAGCCATACTAATGGTTCAGTCGCACGAATGAACAATACTAACCTATAAATACAACCCAATTCGTGGAAAAACGTAAACATTCATTCTATTTCGACTCCAGACATACCCTAGCCGTCGAGAAACCTCCAAGTTGATACTCCAAGTTCATAGAACGCTGTAGATCGATTCCTAATCGATTCTTAACGTTTGATTCAATACTTTATTGATTCTACGTGCGTTCTCACTGATTGGATCGCCAATCAAATAGGATTCCGCACTATTTGGTTTGGTTTAGACGTTAATCATTAGGTATTTCGTTCAATACCAGATCCCAACATCTTATTTTCTCCAACCGGTTTCAAATATAACCTTAAACCAAACAACTTGAAACGATTAAAAAATCTTGTACCAAAAAGTTAAAAATTTAGTCGTCTAATTTCTATTAGTTTTATTACAAGGTAATGAACAAATTGAACAAATAACAAAAATTAATAAGAAAATAAAAATCTATAAATAAAATTACATTTTATAAAAAAATAAAATAAATTGTTATTAAAATTTATGATTATTTATTTTAAACAAAAGGGTCTAAAAATAAATAAAAGTAAGAAAATAAATTAAATTATAAAAATGATGATGATAACAATAAAAGATTAATAATAATGTATTTTGTCATTTTAAGGGTTAAGGGTAAAATGACCATTATGATCATAAGTTTATTAAAATAAAAGTGGTTAGAAAAGAAAAAAATTAGAGAGAAATAAAGTAATAAAATAAAAACAAAAAGAAAAAAAAATAAAAGATTTGTGAAAATTCAAATTTCATCCTTTAAAGGATAAGGGTAAAATGATATTTTATAAAAAAAACTAACTGAAAAAGTTAACTTCAATTGGTAGAAAGGACATAAAGCGTGATAAATTTTAAAAAAAATAACACTTAGTGTAATTATAAAAGTTTAAGAATAATATCCATAATTTTAGGCATACTTAAAAGACAAGATTTATAATCTACTCTTAAATTTTTAACTTTTGTTAGTGGAAAGGACTGTAAATAAGATAAATTTTCAAATAAATGACATTTTATGTAATTATCAAAGTTTTAGAACAAGATTCCTAATTTAACAATATTTAAAAGATAAATTTTGTAATTTACTCTTTTATCAACATACCCACACAAAATCATATGTAATGTTTGAAGTTGCTTATTTTGATAAAAATATTTTATTAACTTATATTTTTTTAAAATGAGTTGTTAAAAAATATTGGATTAACTAAAAAGTTATAAGATGATAAAAGACATACTTTTAAATATAAAAGAAGTTAACAATTGGTAGGAGAAGGTATGATAAAAAAATTAAACTAAAAGAAGTTTTTAAAAGTTGATAAGTAACCATCTTTTTAATTTTCAAAAACTTTTTTTTATCCTACTTGAAATGTCAATTTGAAAATTTAATAATAATAATAATAATAATAACAAAAATAATATGATTATTATTATTATTATTATTGTTAATCAAGATTTTGAAAATTTGGATTTTTAAAAAGGTTTTTTTAAATAAAATCATATTCTTTATAAAAACATTAAGTGTTTTAAAATATAAATTGATAGTAAAATTTTTATATTCAATGTAATGATTTTTGTTCCCCAAGGATGGAGTACCCAACAAGAAGCAAATGTCCTAATATTTTTTTGGTGTTTCCATATCTATTAAAATGTGAGAAAATACAATTATTTTATAAATCGAGCTGGCTCGAGCTTTTCATGAGCCGAACTCGAGCCAGCGTTTTCAACTTGTTAAAATCTTCGAGTCTTAGCCCGATGCAGCAATAAGTTTTGAGCTCGAGCTCGAACCCATTCTAGCTCGACTTGGCTCGTTTACAGTCCTAATTGAATGAATATTTAAACAAAAACAATGATTAACATATATAAAATAATACATAAATGAATGAACATAAATATTAATAATGATCGGACAAAACGATCGCTAATGAAAGTAAATGAACGAGTATAAACAAAACGCATATGTTCATGTTCATTCATTTGATAAAATGAATAATTTTTTTTCATATGCGGTTGTTTTTAAAATAATTAAATATAAACTAACTAGCCGTCGAATGGTTCACAAAACATACAACTCGATTACCGCCCAAGTCTTAAATCATATACATATCTACTCATTTCACCATGCTCCAAAGTCACACATTGATGGCGTGCAATTAAGCGTTTAACAATATAACATTGACTTTGTGAAATTGTGGCAACACATGAGAAATTATGTCTTCCAAGATCCCAACAGACACTCAATACCATATAATCATTATTCAGACAATGATAACATATACAAAATATGCATGGCTCTGAAATCCCTACTACATGTGAAGACATGACCCTTTGTTTAGTACTTGGGAGTATTGAGTGACATAATTAATGTAGGTTTTTTCTTCTTATGAACAAGAGTTATCTTAAAGTCAGCATGTAGCTGAAAAAGTTAAAACATGCAAATTATACAAAGACAACTTGACCGGCGAAATGTTAGAGATATCATAGCTTAACCATTAATGTACGAGAATCATCTCCAACCCACGTCCAACTCTTGAGAGGTGTTAAATCGTAAAGTCCCCAAGATTTTAGACAATTGAGATAGTTCCTTTAGTGCAAAGGGTGAAAGTCTTTTTCAAGTTCTAGTTCCACATGAATATGACTGCTTGATTAGTATTTATTTGATACCCCTATCCACAACCGAATAGTTTTTAAGAGACTCAAGTATAAACAACGACGGGAAAGGTACCTTCAAGGGTGAATGCGCGAAAACTAAGACTCCATCCAAGGACACCTCCTATACAAAGGAGTCAAGATCAAGCACAAAGGACATGCATCAATGTAAATAGTTGGCTAGTTGCTCATAAGTTTTTTGATACTAGATAACTAGATCACAATCATTTCATTTCGTAACTAACTTGATCATCAAAGTTTATACCCGAGAGGCCGAGACCCATGACAAATTAAGCTAAATATAATGTTATCAAGACTGTGGGTCAAACGTCTCACGAGAGCCTGGGTTACCGTTAGACGATAAGCCCGGGCCATCGCGAGTCTTCCCATTGGTCATGTTACACTTGATGGTGGTCGATTGCGTGACCACCACACCATCCAACCCATGAGTCTTTAACCTTGACCTTAAAATTGATATGAGTTCTCAGGGGGCTTCAACGTTAAGATCGTAATTAATTTGCAGCATCCTTTAGTAATATGTCACCAAGTTGAAGCAGTGTAGATTCAACCTTTCGAATGCATTTCTTGCAACTACAAAGTCTTTCGATGTGAAGAGTTATCGTCATCAAAATGCCCATCGATCTTCGATTTTTTCTGAAATTTAACAAAACAAAAATATGAGTTTTTGCTACATTTTATGAGGGATTTTTGCATAAAGAAAAACTTACATGGCGAATTTCAGGTTTGAAGGAATGCGATGGAGGTATTTTATTTGTTATTGCATAAAGAAAGCTTATGGAGCAAGGGGCATTATGTGTGTGTGTATAACTGTATATATATTGCAGATAGAAAACACGTGAATTGTGTTTGGACTTTCGAGGAAGATGCATGAAGGATACGACCAACGCGCGCGGGTGTCCAAGCTACAAACTTAATACAGATCATTAGCTAGTAGGAGGTGATGTCATGATCTCAAATTTCGGTTTGTTTTATATATCATTCACAATCAATGTTCTCGCAACTAGATTTAACGGTGAATCGAACGTTACTGGTCCGACCGGTTTAACTGATTGCAGCAAATATAAAAACTGAATAAATTTATAATTATTTTATAAATATATATGTAAAATACTGAAAAATAAAAACCGGTTCGATCGGTCCAACCCCCGGATCAACAAATTCGACCCCCGGTTCAACCGGTACGGTTACTGGTTCGACCGCCGGTCCGTCCGGTTCAACCACCAGTTCAATGCGAAAATAGTTTTAAGCACCGGACCGGATTGGAGTCCGGTTCTCGGTTCAACCGGTCGGTCCGATCCGATTTTCAAAACAATGTTCACAGTCCATCTCCATCATTATAATTACACAAAAAATAACTATTTTTTTTCTCTTTTTTCTAATTAAATAATATATTTTTCATATCTTTATCATTACATATTCTCTCACATCCACTCACAACTAATTTTAAAAAAAATTATAAAAAAATTATGGGGTCTGTATCATGTT